>JAAAKG020067525.1:0-17493 GCA_010014905.2 Druon quercuslanigerum
CGTGTTGTATGACAAGCTGCTGTGAATTGGTCTTGACCATGTAATAATATTTATTAGAAGATGTTGGATTTTGTTGGTATATTGGTCCATTGGTTTTTTCCATTTTTCTTTCTTCTTCCAATCACATTGTATGATTAGCTGACATTCATTAGAGTTGACCAGCTAAGAATTTGATCAGAAGATATTGAATTTTGTTGGTATACTGATCAATTTTGTTGTTGTTCCATTGTTGTATCTCCTTCCAAGTGTGTTGTATGATTAGCTGATGTTATTTGGTGTTGACCAAGAAACTATTTAATTAGTGTTGGTATATTAGCTTACAGTTGATTTGTTCAATTGATGTATCTTTTTCCAATTGTGATGAAAGACTAGCTGATGTTAATTGGTATTGAAAAGATGAAAATTTTATTAGATCATATAGGATTTTCTTGGCATACTGTTATCTACTTTTTGTTCCGTTCTGTTTCTGCTTCTAACCGTATTGTATGACAAGCTGCAGTGAATTGGTGTTGACCATGTAATAATATTTATTAGAAGATGTTGTATTTTGTTAGTATATTGGTTCATTTGTTTTTTCCATTGTTCTTTCTTCTTCAAATCACATTGTATGATTAGCTGATGTTTATCAGAGTGGACAAGCTAAGAAATTGATTAGAAGATATTGAATTTGGTTGGTATACTGATCAATTTTGTTGCTCTTTGATTGTTATATATCCTTCCAAGTATATATGATTAGCTGATGTTAATTGGTGTTGACCAAGAAACTATTTAATTAGTGTTTGCATGGTGGGCCACAGTTGATTTGTTCCATTGCTGTATCTTTTTCCAACTTTGATAAAAGACTAGCTGATGTTAATCGGTATTGAAAAGGTGAAAATTTTATAAGAATCTATTGGATTTTCTTGCTATACTGTTCTCTTCTTTTGTTCCATTCTATTTCTGCTTCTAATCGCGCTGTATGACTAGCTGATTTTAGTTGGTATTGACCACGTACCAATTTAATAGATGATGGATTTTATTGGTAAAATGGTCAATCTTTTATTTTCCATTGTAGTATCTCCTTCCAACCATGCTGCATGATTAGCTGATGTTAACTGATATTCACCAAGTAAGAAATTAATTAGTGTTGGTACACTGGTTAATTTTTAGTTTATTTGATTGTTGCATCTCCTTCCAAAAGTGTTGATTGATTAGCTGGTGCTAATTGGTGTTGACAAAATAATAATTTAGTCAGAACATGTTATACTGTGTTTGATATATTGGTTAATATTTTATTTGTCCGATTATTGCATCTTCTTCAAACCGTGTTGTATGGTTATCTAATGTTCATTGGTGTCGACTAGGTAAGAATTCAAGTAGAAGATGTTGCATTTTCTTAGTATGGTGGTCAAAAATTATTATTCATTAAAAACTTTAGGTAAACAATTTCACGAAAAACTTTAAGAACTTTAACCTAAACTTTAAGTTTGAAAACTTTATCAAACTATAATACAATCTTTATCTTTTGTTTACTGCTTTTATAAATGAGAAAACCTTCTGCTAAATAAAGGCAAATGCAAGTTCTTTGAGGGCACCCAGTGCACGGAAAACCAACATTTACAGTGCAATGTAAACATGTACGAGTCCTCACATGCTAGTTAAATCGAATTGCTCTTCCCGCTTACTTTACGAAGAGACAAAGGTCGATGGGTCGCCCTGGGCGATGATATCTAATGTACGTCTGCTCGTTCATCAAAATCTATCTCGAATTTTCGAGTTCCAAATGTTTAAATTGATTCAATGTACATTCTCCTCGATTGCTAAGCATGCACGAAAAAAAGGTGAATGCCTCACATCATTTTTTGTTTAAATTATTGAAACCGGTTCGATGTAGAGGGATCATGGCACCAAAAGAATCTCCAACAACCAATGTGTAAAATTGGCATTCAGAAGATGTGCGAAATTGATCTCACATAAAGAAAGTGATGGTACCATGTGTCTTAAAATTATCGGACACAACGTTGCCGAAAACCTGATTGCCTTTTTTTTAGTTGAAAATAATACCGAACAGCCGAGGCTAATTACAGGGTATGTATCTTAATTGTAATAATACAATGCCTTAATATGTACCTTCAAGTTTTAATATAATACGCTCAACAATAATCGCTCTTCGCACTTTTCTCAAAAGATGCTTCTTTACAAAAATAAAATTTCCTCTTAAATTTGAGGATGAAAGGAATTTCATTTTTTCAATTGTTTTGTCTCAAAAAGAATCTTTCTGCAGCAAACATTAATGCTGCAAAAAGGTTATTAGCCTTTTGCAACAGAAACGGGACTTTTTTGTTTTAAGACAAATTTTTCTTTGAGTGTCTAAAAACTATTCACTTTACAGAGAACAAAATCATTCTTTCGAAAAATCGTTGAATCTGTCTCGAAATAAATTCGGGTGTTCGGAATAAGTGTTGAATCTTTGCTAAGAGATATTGACAATCTGCCACTCAGAGAAAAAGTTGTCTTGAAACAAAAGCATTGTTCTCTTGCCTGTTTTGTTTTGAACTACGTGCAAATTTTTTTCACGCAAATATAATTATTTGGCTAAAAGATTAGATAAAGCTTGTCGCAAAAATATAATGCATGCTGCAAAGAGATTCTTTTTGAGGCCAATGAAAATCCCCTTAATCCTAAATTTAGGAGGAAAGTCCATTTGTTTCAAGAAACATCCTTTTGACAGAGAGGGCGTTTCTCTGAATGATAAAGATTTTCATAATCTTAAGCACAAATAATAGCAAAGTGTAACAGAAATATGTGAATTTTTAACCCAAAAAATTAATTTTCTAGAAAAAAAATCGATTTTTAAAAAAATGCACGAATTCTTAAGAAAATAGTTCAGATATTTTTTAATTACAAAAGATCCATTTTCAACCAAGTAGTTGAATCTTGAACCAAAAAAGATCAGTTTTAAACTAAAATTAGAATAGTTAGATTTTCAATTAAAAAAATTAATTTTCCACAACAACAACAACAACATTTTGAGCTTTCAAGCAAAAAGATGAATTTTCAATAAAATTATAAGTATTTAAGTGGGATACTTGTATTTTAAACCAAAAAGATTATTTTCAAATAAGAAGATTAATTCTCTTCCAAAAAGAGAAACTTTTAACAAAATTGTTTAATTTTTAACAAAAAAAGATTAACTGAAATTTCCACCAAAAAGATACATTTTAACCAAAGATAATGATTTTTCTATTAAAAGAGATGAATTTTTAAATTAAGAAAATAAATTGTCAACCTAAAATGAAATAATTAAATTTTCAGTTAAAAAAAATTAATTTTGAACGAAAGAAATGAATTTTAAACTGAAAAGATAAAAAATATTCAATTGGAATGATTATATTATCAGAAGAAAAAAAAATATTCTGAAAGTAAAACAAAAAAATAATTTAATAAAAAATTACATTTTCAAACAAAGTGATTAATTTTAAACTAAAATGATGATTTACTAACTGAAATAGTTAAATTTCAAACCGAAAAGATGAATTTTCAAAAAAAATTATGAACCTTTAAATAAAATAATTGTGGATTAATAACATTGAATAATAAAATATTTAGTTAAAAAAATGAATTTTCAACCAAAAAGATACATTTTAAACTAAAATGTTGGAATACTCAACTGGCTCAGTTAAACTTTCAGTAAAAAATTAACTTTTAACTAAAGAAAAAACAATTTTTCAAATTATGCATTTTTTTGTGCATTTCAAAGAATATTTACAATTTTTCAATAACTTTAGACCACCGGAAATCGATATTAAAAAAAATTATTAGATAATTTCTGGTGTTAGATTTTTCCGATTAATGGTCAAATTTTTTTTCTGGACAAACAAGAAAATTATTTGCTCAGTAATCGGAAAAAGCTAATAACAGAAATTATTTACTTACCGAGTTTGACCAGA
This sequence comes from Druon quercuslanigerum, assembly GCA_010014905.2. NCBI lineage: Eukaryota > Metazoa > Arthropoda > Insecta > Hymenoptera > Cynipidae > Druon > Druon quercuslanigerum. The sequence continues at coordinate 3,930 of JAAAKG020067525.1, forward strand.
TAACATCATTACCCAAAAATTATTAGACATGATTTTTGGTTTAAAATAATAAAATTTATTATTTTTGCACAAAAGTCATTCAGTTTAAAAAAGAATATTTCCATTTTTTAAATTAAACTTTTTAATTTTTGTTAAACATACGTTTTTTCAGATTCTCATTCAGTAATTAATTTCACATTTTTTCTTAGCTAATATTAATTTTATTTATTTAATATTTCCTCATATAGATTTTTAAGATTTTGAACAAATTAGCTGCTTCACAATTTTGAAAGGATTTAAAAGAATAAAAAAAAAATATGAAGATTCTTTGGAAAATTTGTAATTAAATTTTATTTTAAATAATTAATTTTTTTAAAAGAAATTTAGATTAAATCTAAATTAAATCATTTTTAATTTTCTCCAGATTTTTTTCAATTCGAAAAGATTAAATTGTCGGTAATTTTCTAATTTTGGGAATTTTATATTTCAAATATTTTCTATTTTGGAAATTTCCCATTGCCAAAAATTTTTATTTTTCGAAAGGACCTGGATGATTTGAATGAAACTTTTTTTAATTTTGGAAGATTTTTTTTACATTTTTGTGCAAAGTCGAAGTCTTTTTAATTATATTTAACAATTTTAGAAGTTTTAGAGATTAATTATATTTTAAAACTTGAAAAGATTTCCGAAAATTTATGAAATATTTTTTAAGTTCTTCCAAACTTCTAATATTAAGTTGACTCGAACTTTTCTTAAAATCCGGTTAAATTATGTTAAATCATGTGAAATACAAACATTTTATTTGAAACTTTCTAGATTCTTTTTCCATAAATCTGACTGATTTGAATACATATTTTTATTATTTTTTATTTTTTTAATATTAGGAAAAATTTGAAGTAATTAAAAAAATATTTAAAAGCTTCAAAAGGATTCGAAAATAATTTAAATCTTGAGAAGATTTATAAAAATTTTAAATAAAGGTTCCTGATATAATTTCAATTTAATTTTTATTTTAAATAATAATTTTTCAGATTTATTTAGCAGTTTCAAAAAGATTTTTAAAAAAATTGAATTTTGAAAACAACTTAAAAATTTTTCTAACAAAATGTACATTTTCGAAGACTTTAGAATAAAATTTATAAGCTTTTTAAGTATTTTAAAATGTTTTTCAGATAATAATTTTTGTTTAACATTTCTGGGGAAATTTCAACTGATTTTTTATTTTGAAAAATGAGTTTTAAAGGAAAATTGAAAAATATCTCAAAACATTTCAAATGATTTTCTAAAACTTTTAAATAGAATATGTACATGATTTTAAAGCAAAAGTTCCAATGTTTCAAGATTAGAAAATTTTAGAAAAAATTCGAGTACGTTTAAGGGATACTTCAAAGTTTTGAAAATATTTCAAAATAATGGAATTCTTGAAGAGATTAAAATTTAAAAAAAAAGTATGTTTTTGAAGATTTTGAAATTTTTCAAAATAATTTATAAACGTTTTGAAGATTACTGAAAAAATTTAAACCGTTTGCTTATGTTGTAAAATTAGTTTGAGCCAAAAACGACTCTGAACAATTTTCTGGCAATTTTTTTATTTTGAAGATTTCTTAAAAATTTTCTTAAAGAATTCGAATCAATTTTAAATATAACATTTAGAATTTTTTACCAAATTTAACGAAAATTTTGAATTTGAAAAAATGTAAACAAATTTAGAACAAAATGCTAATTTTTTAATATTTTAAAAAAAATCGAAGTTTATCAGGAAATTTGAAAAGTTTCTGGAAAATAGAAAATTTTTCTTGAGATTGATGGAAAAATTTTAAGCCGATTGTATTTCGAAAATTATTATTTTTTAATTTAAAAGATTTCCGAAAAATTAAAAATATTTTTTAAATTTATTCCAAACATCTAGAAGTCCTTAATATCTTCTAAAATGACTCGAATTTTATTTAAAACCTTGTAAAATCCTGTAAAATCAGAAACTTATATTTTTTCGAGGTATCTGAAATCTTCAAAAATCTTTTTGAATATTTTCAAAAATCTGGGGAAAATTATATTTAGATAATTTTAAACAACAAACTGGGAATACATACTGGGAAAATTTATTTATAATAATTGTCAGAAATTTGAAAATAATTTTTTTTCTATTTCAGTTAAGGATTTTATTTATGTTTTTTTTTTGTGATTTGATAATGATAAAGCCAAAAAAAAGAATTGAAACATAAATGATAAATATAACAAGAAATTATTTTTATTTTATTTTTTTAAACAAAAAAGAGAGGAAGAAGGGGATTTGGTTGGTAGCCTTCTCATTTTTCTTTCCTCTTTTTTATATTTTTTGTTCTTATCCAAAGGGAGAAGTTTTTTTCTTTTATTTTTCGAAGAGAAAAAAAGGGAAGGGATTTTTTTTCCGATTGCAATAGGAACATTTTATGGAATTCTATTCATTCATTTGAGAACAATGATGAAATTAATCTAAATATTGAAAAATGATGATTTCTTAAAAAGGACTGGGCAAAATATTATAAAATAATAAAAGTCAAATATCAGACTCACCAATTGAAGAAAAGAAGCAAACAGTGCGAAAAGGACAGCGATATTCTGCAAATAAAAAATAAACCTTCTGATATTATGACAAAGTAGAACACAACCAAAAATGTAATTTTGTATCAAAAGGATCTTGTTTGCAAAAAATGAAATTTTCTCTAAAATTTAATGTCAAATTAAATTAAAATAAAATCAATGTCGATAAAATATTAAATGTATTATATTATAAAACGCTTTAAGATTCGTAAAGCATCACTTCAAAATATATTACATTTTTTATAAAATAGTTAATGAATTTTCAATAAAATAGTTAGACTTTTAACCAAATATTTACATTTTTTGGGCTACAAGAAAAATTTTTTAGAAGGGAGTTGAATTTTTAATAAAAAATGTTATTTTCAACCATGAATGATGAATTTTCTACAATAAAAGATTAATATTATTTATTTGAAAGGACGAACTTTGTCCAAAACTGTTGAAGATTTGACCAAAAATATTACTTAAAAAAATCAGTTGAATTTTTCACTAAATAATAAAAATTTTAACAGTGTAGTCTAATTTTTAACTACATAGTTAAATTTTTAACCGAATAATACATTCTAAAAACCAAAAAAGGAATTTAAATAGAAAACAGTTGATTTTTTAACAAAAAATTTTATTTTGAACTCTGTAAGATGAATTTTTAACGAAAAAGATGAATTTTCTACCATAAAAATTGAATTATCATCAAAAAAAATTTAATTTTCAACCTTAAAAGACGAATTTTTTATTAAAAAAGCTTATTATTTTACTCAAAAAGACGAAATTTTAAATAAATAGTGGAATTTTGAAATTGTAAATGATAAACTTCACCAAAAATGAAAAATCTAAATTTCCATTAAAAAAATGTAATTTTCAACAAAAACAAAAAGAATTTTCTACCATACATTTAAATTTTAAACCCAAAAGGTGAATTTTCAAACCCCATTAAAAAGATGAAGTTTCTACAAAATTGATGAATTTTCAACAAAAAAGTTAATTCTCTGCCAAATAGCTCAATTTTTAACATCTAACAAAAAATACTTTAATTTTTAACCAAATAGTTCAATTTTCAGACAAAAAGTTGAATTTTCAACTGCAATTATAATTTTTAAATAGGAATAGTTCAATTTTCCATTAAGAAAATTAATTGTCTACAAAAAATATAAAATTTTAACTAAATGGTTGAAATTTTAAACCCAACAAAAAACACGAAATTTCTACAAAAAAAGTCGAATTTTCAACTAATTATAAGTCTTTAATAGGAATAGTTAAATTTTCGATTAAGAAAATTAATTTTCTACAAAAAATATAAAATTTCAACTAAATTGTTAAATTATTCAACCCAACAAAAAAGTTAATTGTCTACCAAATAGTTGACTTTAAAACAACCAAATTTAATTTTCAACCAAATACTTTATTTTCCCACCAAAAAGATGAATTTTCAAATAAATCTTTTAATTTTTAATCTAGACAAAAACAAGAATATTTTATAAAATAGTTGAAGTTTGAACCAAAAACTTAATTTTTTATCAAATAATTCAATTTTCTACAAAAAAAACTTGACTTTTCTATTATTTTTCTAACAAAAAGCTAAATTTTAAAAAGAATACTTTAAATTTTTAATGAAATATTTGAATTGTTAACAAAAAATATTAATTTTAACCCAAACATATGAATTTTTCAGAGAAAAAAGTTAATTTACAACCAAATAGCTGAATTGCCAGTAATACGAAATAGTACCAGTTTTCAGGAAAATATATGAATCTTCAACTAGAAAAGATAAATTTTCAATTAAAAAAAAAATAATTTCAAACCAAACATGGAATATTTACATTATTAGTTTAAAAAATGAATTCGCCATTCACAAAAAAAAAGAATTTTGAACAAAATATTTAAATTCTCAACCAAAAATATGCCTTGTCAACTAGCATGATAAATTATCAAACGAACAAAAATTTTGCAAAGTAGTTCAACTTCAAACCAAGTAGTTGATTTTTCAACCGAAAATAATGAATTGTCAACGAAACATGTAATAGTTAATAATTCAACAAACAACGACTTTGATTATTAAAAAATTACAGTCGAATCCTCAACCAAAAAAAAATTAGTTTTCAACCGAACAGTTGCAATTTTAAGAAAAAAAACACTTCGGATTACCTTTTAACAAAATAGTTGAATTTTCAGCAAAAGAATTCAATTCTCAAACAAATAGTAGATTTTGTAACCAAACAACATCAATTCTGTATTGAGAATATAAAAATGAACTCTCCAACCAAAAAGAATAAACTTTCAACCAAAAATTTGGTTTTCTTATTCGGTTCTATCAAGTGAAAAAAACTAGAGAAGAGGAAGCTTCGTTTAAAAAAATGAGAAATCGGGAAATATGGAAAAGGGTGTAAAGTATACAAAATACAATGTTTCTTAATATTGAAGAAGAAAAAAATGTTTTCTTTTTTTACGTCTGAAAAAATTTTAATTTATAAATAAAATAGACAAAACCTAATGATTTCGACATCTTCCAAACTAATGAAAAAAAATTGATTTTTTTCAAAAATCGTAAAACACTTTAATTTTCAAAGAAATATTCGAACTTTCAACAAAAAAGTTATTTTTCTAACAAAAAGCTAAATTTTCAATGAAATAGTTGAATTGTTAACAAAAACACTGAAGACAATGTTTCTTAATATTGAAGAAGAAAAATTTTTTTTTCCTTTTTTACGTCTGGGACTAATGACAAAAGATTTATTTATTTAAAAAATCATATTGTTCACGTTCCTTAATGGTTACTAATTTTACCATATAATTTCAAAACTAAATATCCATTAACAGAAATGGAATCAATTCTCTAACTTTTCTGTATTAACATGTCCGATCTCACTTAGTTTTTTACACTATTCATGTATTTGAACCTAATCATATTTTTCGATTTTTTACTTTTTTGCTAAGCTCATAGAACTCACACATTTCGAGAGAAAAAACACACAGCGAATCCATTTTTTAAATTTGTTTTAATTTATTCTAGTTTGATATATTCCGTTCTATTTAATATATTACCCCCTTTTTATGATTATACTACGTTTTGTTATAGAGATCTGATGAGTGAAAGCAGCTTCGTTTCCAAAACCCAATAATTACGATTTTTAAAATAAGTAAATGTTTATTCAATGAAAAAAGCTACCTTGTATCTTGTGCCTGAATTCTGGGCAGGTACATAATAAAGTCGAATTAAAAAATTGCACTTTGCATCTCCCTAGATAATGACGGGCATTTGGGTATATCCTAGTAAGACAGAAGGAGATCATTTTTCCGGTGGATGCTACTCGATTGCCTCACGTACAGAGTCCAGTCCAGTCCGATCGCTATATTTTCTTAATATAAGTGTCGGCGGTGATGATAGTCGTATATGAATAAATGGGGAGGAAGAGAGGAGGGGAAGGGGTACAAGGGGGAGGGAAGGGGGGAAAGGTAGAAGGGAATGGCACAGGAAGAGGGGATCTGGGGGTAAGGGGATCATGCAATTACATGCTGAATCTTTAATGGAACGTTTCGAGCCTGAAATTAGTTGAATGCCATGGAAATATCTAGCCACGTAATGTAATGCAAGAAACCCGGTGTCCTTTGTTCTCAGAAATCAGAGATAAATATCAGAAGAAAGTTTCCTATGGGAAAACGTCTCATTTTCCTATTTCTATCTTTTATGCACTTATATGTCTGCTTTGATACTGTTCATCCTGCCTTTTTGGCACATTTCATGATGTTGATGGTGATGATAGTGACAATGTAATGCAACAAAACTTAGTGTTTTGAGAAACCAAGGATAGATATTAGAAGAAAGTTTATAGCTATATCTTTAATCTATAATTCTTTATGTATGCTTTAATATTTTTAAAATGCCTTTTTGGCTCATTTTATGATGATTATTATCATTTGATAGCATACAATGTCAGTACTTTATCAATGACCAAAATCACATCGATGGGTGTTAGTTTAGCACTCTAGTGATCAACGCCTTTTATATTTAGCAGCCTGTTTTTTGTTTAAATCTTGATTCTTAAAAAAATTATGTCAAGATTGAAGGAAATGAGAAAACATATTCTATTATTCATCAATTTAATTTCTGTGAATGTACGCTTTGGTTTTATTAATGTGTATATCACTATGTGTGCTCTGATATTTGTGTAGTATGTTTTGGTATCTTTAATGCATACATTGGCTTTGGTATTTTAGTTTATATTTGATAATGATGATGACGATGGTGTACGATCTATAATTTGTAAAATTCCTTTCGTCCAATATGAACCAAATGAAGAAACATCTTTTATTCTTTGTAAATTTTCATTCTGTGTATGTATGTTTAAGTATCTTTAATGCATGTGTCTGTTTTGATATTCTTGTATAACCTATGTGCTTATTTGATGATGATAATCATCATTGACCCAACTGCCAATCTATGGATGTTATTGTGGAAATACAGGTGTAATGTTCATTTCTAATTTGCAAAATTTCTTTTGTCAAGTATTAACCAAATGAAGAAATACCATCTATTCTTGGTAAATGTGATTTCCGTGATTTCTATATGTTTTTGTACCTTTAATGTATGTTTCTGTTTTGATATTCTTGTATTGCTTTTGTAGCTTATTTGATGATGATATCATCATAATTAGCATTTAATGATGATTATCATGACGCAATCAACATCTATGGATGCTATTTTTAGAACTATAGTGATCATTTTCTTCTATAATTTGCAAAATTTCTCTTGGCAATAATGAATCAAATGAAGACACATATTCTATTCCAGGGAAGATTGAGTTTTGCGAATGTATTTGGTGGTATCTTTGATGTGTATTTCGGTTTTGATATTGTTGGACTGCCTTTGCGGCTCATTTTATGATGACGATTTGCCCTACAGAGCAGGCATCATCAAAGTTCAATCCTTTATGACTCCTGACCAAACTCACATCTGTGGGTGCTGTTTTATCACTATAGTGATCATTTCCTTCTATAATTTGCCAAATTTCTCTTGTCATGTATAAACGAAATAAAAAAATACCTTCTATTCTTCGTAAAGCTTTCTGTAAATGTAAGTTTTAGGAGATTTAAAGCATATTTGTATTTTTATATTCTTGTATTACCTTCGAGCTCATTTGATGATGATGATGATGATGATGATGATGATGATGATGATGATGATTTGCCCTACAAGGCAGGTATCAACTTCCAGTACTTAATGACCCTTGACCAATTTGGCGATCTATGGATGCTATTGTAGATCTACAGTTTTCTTCTATAATTTGCAAAATTTCCCTTGTCAAGCATTAACCAAATAAAGAAAAATCTTCTATTCTTGGTAAATTTGATTTATGTGATTTCTGAATGTTTTGGTATCTTTAAAATCCTTTTTTGTTTTGATATTCTTGTACTGGTTTGTAGCTCATTTGATGATGATGATAATGATAATCATCATTTGATCGTAATTTGCTATAGTGATAACTTTCTTCTCTGATTTGCAAAATTTCTCTTGGCATTTATGAATCAAATGAAGAAACATCTTCTATTTCAAGGAAATTTGATTTCTATAAATGTATGTTTCGGTATCTTTAATATCTATTCCTGTTTTGATATTCCTGTATTGCCTTTATCAAATGTAGGATTAATAGAATTTTTAATTGGTCTAAAAAAGAATTTTTTTGCTGCTAACCATATCTTTTTGCGCAAAAATTCAAGTACACTTGCAGCCAAATAGTTTGGTTTGTGTAAAAAAGATTTGCATGTGAAACAAAACAAAATAGACAAGAGGACGTTGCGTTTGATGCAAGACAACTTATCTCTGAGTTTAATAATAATTTTTTTCTATAATTTGCAAAATTTCTCTTGCCAAGCATAAGCGAAGGAAACAAATATATTTTATTCTAGGAAAATTTGATTTTTTTGAATATTTTCTTTGATATTCTTGTATCGTTTTTGAAGCTCATTTGAAGATGATGATGATTATCATCATTTGATAATGGTTTTCTGTACTGGGAAAGTATAACAAAATCCTAACCCAACTCACATCTATGGATGTTACTTAAGAAATATACCGATCACTTTCTTCTATGATTTGCAAAATTTCTCTTGCCAAGCATAAGCGAAAGAAACCAATATATTTTATTCTAGGAAAATTTGATTGTTTTGAATATTTGCTTTGATATTCTTGTATTGTTTTCGAGGCTCATTTGATGATGATGATGATGATGATGATGATGATGATGATGATGATGATGATGATGATGATGATGATGGTGATTATCATCATTTGAAAATGGTTTGCCGCACTGGGAAAGTATAATAAAATCCTAACCCAACTAACATCAATGGATGTTACTTTAGAACTATAGCGATCACTTTCGTCTATGATTTTCAAAATCTCTTTTGTCAAGTTTGAACCAAATGAATAAGCATCTAATCTAAGTAAATTTGATTCCTCTCAATGTATGTTGTGGTCCCTTTTATGTATAGCTTTGCTTTGACATTTTTGTATCAGGCCTTTTTGACTCAGTCGATGATGATGATTATTTGATAATCACATCAACCGGTGTTATTTCAGCACTTTCTTTAATTTACCTCTTTTTCGAATTCTGATTGTTCAAAAACTCTTATTGCCAAGTACCAACCAAATGAAAAAAGTTCTATTCATAGTAAATTAATTCTCGTCGAATGTATGTTTCGACTTGACTGGATTTCTCCTTGGTATTTCGACAGGTAATTTCGTCGATAGATCTATTGTGGCAGAAAAAAAGGTGAAGAAAAAAATTAAAAAACACGTAAATGTAAACGACTTAGTGTCTTTCACGACGACAAGGGAGTCGTAAGGAGTCTTTATTATTCCTGGATTATTCACAAGATCGGAATGTGAGTACAGTTAGCATCGGGTAGGTTGGACTCGGAATACAATGCGTCCATGTCCCATCGCTTCTCTTTACTTCTCTTTACTTTTACACCAAGTCAATAATACCGCGGGTTACGCGTCGAGACCCCCAAACAATCACGATCAATAATGTCGTCACGAACGCAAGCCTCTGTCCTCTTATGTTAATTAACTCTTAATATTCAACTGATCAACTCACGCATCTCTTTCCATCTCTTCTACTTAAGGTTGTCCAATTTTGTACAGAATATATTGCTTCAAATCGTCATTAGTCACTTGTCAACCGCGAATTTCATACGATGGAGAAAAAAAAGACACTGAATAATAACTTTTTCAGATTAGTTTCGTCACAAAACTTTCATCATTGACCTTAACAAGCTTTGGTTTATGTATACAATCAAGCGATTATTAACCCTGGTATAATAGTGTATCTAACGAAATGAAATTATCACCGGCATCATAATATATTCAGTTCTTCTTCCATTGTCATGCGCTGCCAAATGAAAACTCACTATGTTGCGACATTTATCGGATATTTTGCAAATGCGCACGGATTGCTTTCTGCTGGACTAACTCTAATTATTCACAGTATTGTTCCAATATTCACTACAATTAATCGTGATGATGTTCACACACCTTCATTCTATTTAAAAGTCAACTGATTTGAGAACTGGCGTATTTGATTTTTTTGGGGTTATTTTGTGCACCCATATTTAAAATCGCAATGTTCAGAAAATGCAAAGTGCACTTGGAAATTCTTGTTTCTTTTTAAAAAAGAAATTCCTAAAAAATGTAATTCAATTGGATTTTGTATTTACAGTTTAAAATCATTCATATTTTGTTCAAGATAATTAGTAATTAGTAAACCTTTATATACTACGTTACGTGTCTTTCTTTTGTTTATATCGTTGTATCCTTTTTCTATTTACGGAAACTATATTCTTATCTTTGTCTAAACAAAAGAAAAGCGCGTAATGTAGTTTATGAACGATCCTTTAGTACAAGAATAGTTTGTGTAACCAAAATATAAAAATGTTTGCTAATTGGTGAAAATGTATATACCAAAATACCAATCTCCACCGAAGAACACTAACATAGCATCAAGTTGCTCAAAAATTGTACGTGTAATAAAGTGTTTAAAATAACCGATTTACGGAGAAAAACACTAACAAAAAATAGTTTTTTGTTTAAAGTACGCGATTTCTTGTTAAACATATTAATAGAACCTAAAATTGTTCCAAAGACTCTAAATTTGGTTCATATTATAATAATTTATTACTATAAATATTCGTTTCCAATGTGAAGCGCTAACATAACCCAAAATTGTTGAAAATTGTGAATTGTAATCCAGATTTTTGTTTAAAAATTGTAACTTATTGTGGAAAAAACCCACACAACCTATTTTCCGCAAACCTCTTGCCATGCATAAACCAAATAAAGAAGCATTTTTTATTCTTCGTAAATTTAATTTTTATAAATATATATTTTGGCATCTGTAATGTGTATGACTGCTTCGATATTGTTGTATAATGTTTTTGAAGCTCATTTGATAATATTATTATGAAATGTAACTTTTTTATTACTCCTGACCGAAATCACATCCAGAGGTGTTAATTTAGCACTATAAAAATCATTTTCTTCTATAACTTACAGGCACTATCTCGAATATTGATTTTTCAAATTTCTTCTCAAGGATGAACCAAATAAAAAACTTATTCTATTCATTATAAATTTAATTTCTGTGAATGTATGTTTTCGCATGTATATCCTTGCTTTGATATTTGTCTATCTCTCCATGGTTTATTTTATGATAATCATGGTGATGAGCAAATGAACATATATCTTCTATTACTAGATTTGAATTTTGTGAATGTATGTTTCTCCTAAACAAAATCACATCAATGGGTGTTATTTAAGCACTAGATAAATCACTTTCACCCATGAAATAAATCACAAACCATATGTGACCACCCGCGAGTAATATACATATACGAGATACATTTTTAGTTTCTCTAGTTGTTAAGTCACACACATTATGAATTACGAGACATGGTGACCACACAGAAAACCATTGGTGTGAAATTTATTGCATCTCGTTTTGAAGAATAACAATTTAATTTGCGCCTTTATTTGTTTCCATGTCTCATTTTGTTTAAAACTAAAACTAAAAAAACACCAAATACTAAGTATATCATACTTATATATGCAGGCCGTTAAGAGGGACATAATAGTTATCAGAGAAGAAAAGGAGAAGGGGAAGCCTCGCCGATCGAGAGTTCTGGATCTTGGCGCGTTTAAGCGTAAGGGCTCCGATTAATAATAATTATACAATTATATATAGGTACGTATCCGATGTAGTTTAGAGCCGTGTTATTATCCCGCTCCGAGTCGGAGGAAGAACCACAGTATAGATATATGTTATTACTTATAATATTTCATCTCTGGAATTGGCGGTTACGCTTTGTTTATGCCATGGGAACGTCACAACTTTTTTTTTTTAAACCGTCACGTTTAAAAGAAAAATATCAAAAGCCATATGTTTTTAAAGTTACCGGACTTCATGGAGACAAGGTGCGAAGCAAAAAGTATCTCTTTATCTTTAAAGGGTTTTGTATTATCAAAGCTCTGCATTTGGCAACTTTTATTATTTAAATGCACATTCGATGGGTGTGTTATTACGTTAACAGTATTTCATCTTTGAAATTTTATGGCATAAAACGCCACGGGTTAAACGAGGTGGATTTACAGTCAGTCGTAACCATTCAATACTTTAACCAAAAAAATACTACATCGGAGCTAAGATACAAGTTAGACGTCAACGATGCAAAGAAATTGATTTTTTACATTTTGTGAAGAATTAACATAAAGTATATCTACAAATCACTCCTATTAAATCTACATAATAACAATTTACAACCTCTTTTCAAACCTTGATATTTCTTTAACGTCTTCCGTGTAAAGTATTTACTAAACCAGAAAACATATTCTATTCTTAGTCAATTTAATTTCTGTGGATGTATGTTTTCGTTTTTTTAGCATGCTTTTGTAGCTCTTCTGATAATGTTGATCACCATCATCTGATAATGATTTGCCCTGCAGGGCAAGTATTATCAACTTTGAGTACTTTATAAGTCCTGAATGAACTCACGTCTATGGGTATTACATTAGAACTACAGTGATCACTTTCTTTTATGATTTGCAACTTTTGTCTTGTCAAGTATGAACGAAAAGAAGAAATATCTTCAATTCTTGGTAAATTTTATTTCTGTGAATGTATGTTTCGAAATCTTTAATCTGTATTTATGTTTTGATATTCTTCTATTGCCTCTATTGCTCATTTTTGTTGCAGCTCATCTGTTTTGGTCTCGAGATGAGATATTTTTTTCCAAAATGAGAATAACTCAAGTATGAAACTGTAACATGATGCAAACTCCCGAAAAAACAAGAATTCAACGACCAAATTTGGACCAGAAGGAACAAATGAAAAATGCTCATATTGCAATCTGAAAACATTTCTCAGGTATCAAAGAGAGAGCACCGGTTCTTCATTGCTGTCAATTTCAAACTGTTTACATTTATCTTGCCTTGATAAGGGTGCTGTATCAGTGCCGAAACGTTGGTAATGTGAGTTTTATTTTCAATGTTTTTTTTATTGTAATTTGATAATAATACAAATAAGAAAGTCTGTTTTTCAGAAGTTTGCATTAATTTGATTATTGGACGCTAAATAGGATCTTTAATTTGGATTTTATTCTAATTTTAATTTCTTAACTTTAATCTGTAGCATGAATATAGCTGCATTCTCGTTCTCCAGTATCTCATTTTTGTCGCAACATGAAACAACCTCGAATCAGTATGCTTTTGAGGGTCGATGTTCTTCTGAGGAAGGAAAACATGCCTTATGTTTGACATTTTTTATCTTAAGTTGGAATCTTTATAAAGAACCTATTTTTCGCTTTGCCTACTTCGACATTTTCTTTAATTAATCAAATAATTTTTACCTTCACGGCTATTATTTTTTCTGGATACAATTAAAGAGATAAAAAGTGGTTACAGTCCAAAATGTCTTAAGCGCTGATCAGAAACATTGTCACGTTATTTTAAACACTT
>JAAAKG020067536.1:0-16034 GCA_010014905.2 Druon quercuslanigerum
GACAGAGAGCATCGTGGTTTCGTTGCTGTTTTTCCTGCTTGTACTATTTTTTATTTTTAACTTTCATTTTTTATTTTTTTCCTTGGTAAGGGTTCTCTTGATAATAATAATAATAAAAATAAAAAGACGAAAGATACAAAAAGAGAAGAAAGGATATTTAGTTGACTATCTTTTCATTTTTCTTTCCTCTTTTTTATTTTTGTCCAAAAAAAGAATTTTTTTCTTTTGTTAGGAAAATTTTTGTCTTTTTTTCAAATTTCAATAGAAACATTTTATGGTGGTTGTTCAAATTTAATCCTTGAATTCTTCTTTTTATTTTTCGAAATTCTGCACAATTATGATTTAATAAATCAGATTTGAAGAGAATTCATGCCAAATTGCCTGATTTTTCAAAACTTATTAAATAATGTGATAGTATTTCGAGAAAAATGAAAATAAATGGTCAATCTTAAGTCACAAAATGTCATCCATTTTTTATGATTACCGCAATTTGTATCAATGAATGTCAGAGTTTGGAAGAATTTCTTAATCTCATTGTATGGCAGGATCGAAGAAGAAAAGAGGAGACATTGAAGGAAATGAAAAAGACTTTCGGAAAACGGATGTGTCCAGTATCGTTTGTGGCAAGAAAGGAAGTGGTTTAAAATATATGGCGAAATAAGAGGCTGAAGGTCCAGCAATTTATTTCCTATTACTTAGCTGATGGTTTCTAGTCTTGAAGCAGACTAAGGGTCTTCCAAAGGAGAGAAAGTGGAGTTTCTCAAAGTGGAGTTTTTCAAAAAAAAAAAAAAAAAAAAGAAAAAAACAATTTCATTACAAGTCAAGAAGATATTACAAATTTTTATTAAAAATTCACTGGATGAAAATATCAAAAACTGTCTCTGAAGCAAAAATTCACCAAATTTTTTTTTCATTTTTATTCTTCCTGCTACTCAGCACATTTTTCCAATTTTTTGTTTTTATTCGTATTTTATGTTATGGGGATTTTAACAAAATAGATTAAGTTTTAACACAAAAAGGAAAATATTCAACTACAAAAAACTATCAATTAATGAAACAGTTGAAGTGAAAATTATAATCTATAGTCGACGAAGATTTTTTAAATGAAAAATACAAATTCTTAATTAAATATTTGATTTTTTAACCCGAAAAGTTTACTTGTTAACAAGACAGCTCATCTTAAACCAAAAAATATGATTTTTCTACGATAAAGGATGAATTTTCTACGTCAAGAAAAAAATTTTCAACCAAAGAAGTGAGTTGTGAAAAGAATGTTAACATAGATTTTTTAAACAAATTTTTGGAAAAAATATTTGTATTTTTAACACCAAAGAAAGCAGATGCATTTGTTACCAAACAGTTAAATTTTCAAACAAAAAAAACAATTTTTTACAAAAATATATACGTTTTACAAAAAATAACGAATGTTGAACAAAATAATCATGTTCAAATAATATTTTTAAATTTTAAAATAAAAAAGACCAATTTTCTATAAAGCAATTGAATTTTCAACCCTAAAACAATTATGTTTAGGAAAAAAGTTAATTTTATACCAATTACTTTTTTATAAAAAAGTTTAATTATTTAACCAAATAGTTCGATTTTTAACCTTGAATATATATTTTTAGCAGAAACGATAAACCTGAAAAAAATACTTTTTATAATTCGTTTAAATTTAAACCAAGCAGTGGATTTGTCAAGGAAAAACATTAATTCTTAACAAAACATGTAAATTTTAATATTTCAACCAAAACATTTAATTTCAAATAAAAAACATTTAAAGTGAACCAAAAAAGATATAAAAAATAGTTCGATCGTCTATCAAGACAGATTACTAAGTAACAAATTGTTGCATTTTTAAACAAGAAGGATAAATTCCTAACGATCCTAATACGATTTTTCAACAAAATCCATGAATATGTAAACAGAAAAGATTAATTTTTAATAAAAAAGAGTAATTTTTTAACTTAGGTTTTTTCTACAAAAATAATGAATATTTTGATGTCAATTCTTTATTATCTTCTGACCTAAAATTTATATTCTTCTATATTAATTTTTAGTTTTCAAACGTGAAAAAATTGCTCTCTTGCTCTGCTTGGATGCGAACCCGAAATTTTTCGCAACTTAGAAATAAAAATCAATAATAAAAAAATATTGGTTTCAGGCTAGCAGAAAAAAAAATTACCATCAGTTTAGTTATTGCATTTGCCTGGTTAAGAACAGTAAAGTTGAAAAAAAAAATGATGAAAAATCAGCAACCAAAAATACATTCAAGCCAAAAGATGAGTTTAAAACCAAGAGTTTAGTTTTCTTAAAAATAGAATTTTTGAATTTTCAACCAACGAGAATAATCTTTAAACAACAAAATAAGTTTTTTACGAAGTAATTTACATTTTAATCAATTAGTTTAATTATTGGTAAAAAAGATGACTTTTTATAAAATTACTTTGCAATTTTTAACTTAATAATAATTATTATTTTGAAAAAAGGGAAAAGGGATTTTAATCTGATTTCGTTTTACAATTTATTGATATTTAAATATTTATTTTATTCTAGACATACTTTTTTAACATATTTTATTTGCATCTTACATGACAATAATAATAACCGAAGTATAAATGGTCCATTGAATGAAAAAATAAAAAACTTTTATAAACAAAAAACATTTTTTCTAATAAATGACTAGTAGAGGTTGATAAAAACAATGTTTGAATATAAAAAAGTGTTTAAAATTAATAATTCGGCTCTATTATGACGAATTTCATATAGAAAATATAATTATAAATGTGATCAACTTTGGTTCTGTAAAATACGATAATACAACTAATCAGCTATAATTATTGTCTTCTAATATCCTCGACGGTAGTACAGCGATATAGGTCACAATAGAATTAGCGTGTGAGTCTATTATCAAGCAATCTAGTCTGGTTACCCACAATCGCAATAATTCTCTATTGACTAGTTCGTAATTATGCATGTAATGAAGTTTGCTCTACAGCAGTGTATCATACGCTTATTGCATTTAAAAATGCGATATGATACAACCAAATCGTTGTATAACATATATAGTATGATTTTAAACCAGGAGGAAATGCAAGCTTGCAAAACCGCGAATTTTCGTTTTAAGTTTTATTTGATAATATCAAAAACATAAACTATTTAAAAATCCACACTACCGTTGGACATTATGAGATCGACTGACGCAAGCACTATTATAAATCACTGCTGGCTTTGAACCACTATAACTCAAAAAAAAAATGAAAGGGTATTTTTAAAAACAGTTGAAAAGCCTATCAAATTCCACGTCCAGTAATGTCAAACAGATTTTTTTTTGCTCTGCTGAAGAGAATACAGCACGTGATAAGTTTTTTAAAAAAATTCTAGATTTTGTAAATTTTTGTACCTTGACTTCACCTAGGAAAATTGTTGCAAAAATCTTAAAATTATACGACGTAGAGCCTGAAATTTTATCTTTTATTTAAGTCAAAGAAACTTAAAAAATCTTCAGCGGTTCCCGAGATACGACTTAAAATGTTCAATCGTATCTAAGTAGTGTTTTAGTCGACGATCACGGTTCTCGGCCGGTCTGCTGCTCGCCCCCTTCGTTGAGGCAGGACCGAATAGGCCACACACAGAGGCGCTATACTTTTGCTTCTGTTCATCAGTAATTTTTATTTTAAAGTATTGTAATTATTTTAAATTATTGTAATTATTTTAAATTATTCATTGCTTTTTTTTAATTATTTACAATTATTTCAATTTAGAATTATCCCTATATTAATTAATTAATTAATTAATTATTAGTTTTTTTTATTTCTTAAAATTGTTATCAACTTTATCATATTCTAAATAAATTGTTTCTATGGAAAACACTCAAAAATATTTTAAGTGAGTAATAATGAAAATTCCAAATGAAATAGAATATAACACAGTTCGTGGGTATAATAAAAATTGTATTGCCGGAAAAGTTGGAGTATCAAATTATCGTAAAAATTTACGATGGATAGGTGCAAGAAAACGAATTTATGTATAGTCAACCATGAAGGAAAATTGTAAATCATTTAATAGAAATTGAAGTTATAATAAAATATAGTAATAATTACATTATTATTCACTTTTTATGTTTTTGCGTTTTTTTCATATGAATAATTTATTTATGATTTAGATGCTTAATTTGTTTGACAAATAGTTTACTCTCGTAACAATATATCTAAATTTTTATTAATATTCTAGTTGATAAAAATTTTAAGAAATAAAAATAATTGTTTATCATTTTGTTACATGGGGATAATTCTCAATTGAAATAATTGTAAATAATTCTAAACAAATTAATAATTAAAAAGATTTACAATAATTTGAAATAACAATTACTGATGAGCTGAATCAAAATCCATAAGAGAGCCCCAATTAAGCACCACCTCTGTGCGTGGCCTATTCGGTCCTGCCTCAACGAAGAAGGCGAGTAGCAGACCGTCCGAGAACCATGATCGTCGACAAAAACTCAACTTAGATACGATTGAACATTTTTAATCGTATCTCGAGAACCGGTTAAGATTTTTTAAGATTCTTTGACCTAAATAAAAGATAAAATTTCAGGCTCTACGTCGTATAATTTTAAGATTTTTGCAACAATTTTCCTAGGTGAAGTCAAGGTAAAAAAATTTATAAAATCTAGAATCTTTAAAAAAACATTCACGTGCTGTATTCTGTTTAGCAGATAAAAAAAATCTGTTTGATATTACTAGACGTAGAATTTTATAGGCTTTCCAACTGCTTTTTTTTAAATGTCCTATCATTTTTTTTCTTGGTTCAAAGACACAAGTGATTTTGAATAGTGCTTGCGTCTATCGATCTTATAATTTCCGACGGTAGTGTATCATTGAAAGTTTTTAAACTTTAGGATTTTTTATATCTTTTTAAGGCAATTGAATATTTAATTAAATTATTATGTATAACAGGTATAAATACATAAAATAAATTATATCTACGTTTGATAATTTTGTTTAAGGACAAAGTGTAACTTTTGCTTCTCCTTATAATATTTTTGTGAATATTTATTAAATTTCTTCATAATTTTATATACTTAATCGTTCTGATAACTCAGACCAAAACCATAAGACCAACACCGATTTTTTTTACCCGAAAAAATATATTAAACAAGCATTAAAACTTGAAAAAATGCCTTTCCTTGTTCTTCATTTACAAATAGCTAAGTTTGAGGAGCATTTTCAAAACCAACGGTACTAAAATATAATTTTTCACTGGAACCATCTGATTTGAGATTTTTATTTTGTCGCACTTAAAGATAAGAGAATTTTAAGTTGAAAAGCTTCCTCGTAATTTTTTTCCTGAAACGTGTATATACAATATGGTGCATTTTTTAACTATTTTTTTATTATTTTAACTAGTATTAATATTATTGTTTAATAACTAGTTCTAAAAGTCACATCTGTGTACGAATCATTGGCAAGATGTATAGAAGTTAAACTAAAGGATTTAAACTAACATATTTTTGAAAAATAAATTACTTCTATCATATGAATATATCATAAGCATATCAACTTTGCAAGCATACGTATTTCCGATGCCAATATAGAAGTCTATGAAATAGAAGTTGAAAAAATAAGTGAATTGGTAGATCATAACAATTGTGTTTACGCATTGATTTTCTTTCGAATTACGAAAAATAACAAAAATAATGATATCGAGTTGCCGCGACTCCTTCTTTCAACGCAACGTACACGTATAACAAAAAAGGTTCAATACGAGAAATTCACTCTTATGTCAAAACTTAAAACATGTTTCAGAAATTTAAAGAAATAAATAAAACTCAACGCTTAACTTTAATAACATATTTTTAAAAATATAACGTCACAAAGATTGCATATTTGCAAAAGAATCAATGACAAAAAATATTATACATTAAAAACTGGTAAAAAAATAGATTTTATTTAAATTCATTAAAGAGAATAATATATTGATCCTTCTATTTTTATATGATGAAAAGATTGTAATATTTACGCAACATTTAGCCTAATTATTATCATATTATTATTACTCCACCATATATTCTTCTCTTTAGTGCATTTAAATAAATCCTTTTTTTCCACACATGTTTTAATATATATTATTTTTGCCTTTGATTCTTGAGCAAATATGCAATCTTTGTAACGTTGTATTTAAAAATATATGGTAGTATAGAAAATACTGTTCATTCAAACATATGTTATTATTTACTTGATATAAAATTTTTCATTCTTTTAATTTCTGAAACATCCTTTTTTTCAAGAGTGAATTTCTCCTATTGAAGCTTTTTTGTGTACGTGAGCATTACGAGTACGTTACAAAAGGGAGTCGTGGCAAATCAATATTAAAAAAATAAAAACAATCGTTAAAATTTACCAAAAGACTTATTTTTCAACTTTTAATTTCATAGAGTTCTTTATTCGCAACGGAAATACGTATGCTGGAAAAGTCTGCAGGCTATCGGATATGTAAAAGATTGTCAAAATATTTAAATAAAATATTTGTAGCTCACATACATATCCACATAGGAAGTCAAATAAAAGCTTATCAAATAAATAATACATGCGTTTAACAATTATCTCTGGGGTTAAAAATGAATTTGATGATTATTCGTAACATGCATATGTTATTGAAAAAGAATAAGCTATCGCCTGCTATAAAAAATACTGCACAGACAGTAAATCTAAGAAGAGATATTTTTTATCTGAATTTGTAGAAAAATTTTGCAAATAGTTAAAAACTGCAATTATTCGACAATTATCTGTTTGCAGATGATGAATGCTTTTAGTAGAAAATGAACTTTTTTCTTTAAAAATACTTCTTTTTTAGTTAAGACTTCAACATTTTGATTGATTCTTTAATTTCATTCAAAATTCGTCCTTTTTATTAGTAAATTAATCTTTTTGTTTAAAATTTGTTGTTTTAAGTAAAAAAATTCAACTTTTTGTTCCAGAGTTTTTGAATTTGGTTCAAAATTTGTTTTTCTTGGTAGTGAATTATTCTTTTTGTTTAAGAGTTCTTTTTTTTAGTTTAAAATTCATGCTTTTGGTTCAGAGTTCCTTAATTTTGTTAAAAAAATTTCTTTTTTGATAGTCAATGAATATTTTTTTTTTTAAATTCTTAGTTCTTAGTTGAAAATTTTACTCTTTGTTCAGAATTTTTGAATTTTGTCAAAAAAGTGTCTTTTTTCGAAGAAAAGTAGTTTACAAATTCTTCTTTTTCAGTTAAAAACTTCACTCTTTGGTTCAGAATTCTGGAATTTTGTAACAAAATTCGTCTTTCTTTTTTAGTGATTTAATATTTCTGTTTAAAGTTCATCGTGTTTAGTTAAAAATTCAACTTTTTGGTTTAGAATTCTGAAATTTTTTAAAAATTCGTCTTTTTTGAAAGAAAATTACTCTTTTTGTTTAAATTTATTATAAATAAAAATTTAAATTTTGGGTTCAGAATTATTCAATTATGTAACAAATTCCTTTTTTAGCAGTAAATTAGTCTTTTTGTTTATAATTTTTTGGTTTTAGTAAAAAATTCAACTTTTGCTTCAGCATTCTTAAATTTGGCAAAAACTTGTATTTTTTGAAAGTAAATTAAAATTTTGGTTAAAAGTTCTTTCTTATTTCAAAATGAAACTGTTTGGTTCAGAATTCTGGAATATTGTTCAAAATTCCTCTTTTATGGTAGTAAATTAATTTTTTTGTTGAAAAATTCTTGTTTTTAGATAAAAATTGAACTATTCAGTTTAATATTCGTGAATTTTTTTTCATTCCTTTTTTTGGCATTGAATTTTTTTATTTTTATTCTTGGTTTTAGTCGAAAATTCAATTTTTTGATTCAGAAGTCTTGAATTTGGTTAAAAACTTGTCTTTTTTGGAAGTGAATTAATCTTTTTGTTCAAAAATTATTCTTTTTCACTTAAAAGTTCAACTTTTTGGTTAAGAATTTTATAATTTTGTTAAAAATTTTTTTTATTGCAAGTCAATTAATATTTCTGTTTATGAATCCATCCTTTTTTTAAAAATGTAACAAATAGGTTTTAAAGTTGAACTATTTTTTCCATTTTTCGTTGTCGTAACTATTATTGTTGTAAATATATATATTTTTTTCAAAATTCATTTTTTTGTTGCAAACTAATCTAGTTTACTTAAAAATTTAACTTTTGGGTAGAGAATTCTTATATCTTTTTGTAAATTCGTATTTTTTTGGTATAAAATTGTCCTTTTCTTTTTACATTCCGTATGTTTTATTGTAAGTTGCACTGTTTTGTATAGAGAAATCATCATTTTCTTTTGAAAGTTTATTGATTTAGTGCAAATCATGAAATATTTGCTTGTTAAATCTTTTTTTTTTATTATTTTTTTTTTAAATTAAAACTTTAACTATTTTATGTTTTGGTTAAATATTTAAAATATTTACACTATCGAAAAATCGATTTTTTTTGTCTTATCGTATTGTTAAACATTTCAAGAATATATGCCCAAAATTTAAAGCCGATCGAATTAGTTAGTTTCCGTCCTTTAACACTATAGCTCTGACTCATAAATTTTTAAACGCGTTTTTCTCACAACTACTTTTTCAAAGTCCGTGTTCACTGCCATTCAAAAACTACTTGACTGATTCATTTCAAACTTGGTATATATTTTCTATATATAAAATACCTCACCCCCAACGTTTAGTTAAATTTTTTTTTACATTAAGAGGGTTTCCTACCCACAAAATGGCGGAATTTTTCGTGGAAAATAGCAGTTTACAATTTATATGGCCACCAAAAATTTTTTAATGAAAAAAAAAATCAGAAAACGTTGAGGGGAGGATTTGATGATACCTTGAATACATTTTAATGGGGTTTGATTATAAATAATTTCCGACCGAGATATAGTGAATAACGTGAATTGTTTTTTTTTCTAACACGTTCTGGAGCAAGCTCTGTCCCCGGCTTATTTCAATATTTCCCCGAGAAAAAATTACAGAATATTGCCAAAATTATACGTAATAATTTACAAAAGGTTTTAATAAATTCGCTCAATCCATACTTTTAACAAAAATTCACAAAAAAAGTGCTTTTTTTGTGCTGAAACCCTTACCCCCCCCCCCCTTAAATTAGAATTAAAAATCCACAGAAAATATTTTTAGCAGAGGTTACGTAGCACTTGAAGGCCTCTAAAAAATAAAAAATGTGAAATAAAGATAGAGCATTGCTTATTTACAAATACAAAATTGTTCAAGAATCGTAATGATATGATTCACTACGCATATTTTTTCAGTCTTCGAAAAATTCCTCCATAATATACTATTAATTTAGACTGTGAAAATAAACTACTTGCAAATCAATAATACAGCAGTGTCATACATAAAAAAGTACCTTCCATGTGGACCAAGTGGATTCTAAGATGATTGTTTTTAGTACCTCTAATCGGAAAAATAGCTTGGGAATCTAATGTTTATCCCGTAAAAGAGAGTCTTGTTAGGGTAGAAATAATTGAAAAAATATATCAACAAAATAGTTCAAGTGAGAAGTGAGAGTAGCCCTTGAGTTTAGTGTATGTACGTGAAACGTGGAGTTGTGTGCTATCAAGTTGATGGGGATGGGAATGAGGAAGACCAATGATGGTGGCTCTATGGGAAGAGGAAAGGTAGTTGGGAGGGAAAGGAGGAGAATGAAGAGAGAGAGAGATAGAGAGAGAGTGAGAGAGAGAGAGAGAGAGAAAGGAGCGAGTGTAGCAGGATGAGAAGATAGAAGTGGTGTTGAGACAAGCCCGGACATGTCAGAGTAATGAATCGCTCCCTAGGCATGTTACCCCTGCCAACGACTGCGTCAGGGATATCCCCATCATATAAACTCCTTCGTTCAATTCAGCCGTTGGCACTGTACCTTCCGCTTATTACAAGCCGTTATTCTCCAAACATAAATGCACATATATATCTGAGAAAACACTCCTATGCATATAACTATGCATATTTGCTACCATTATTGGTTCCACAGGCTTTAGGTTCCCTTCCATAAACTTATGTGGTTCAACTTTTTTCCTTAGATTAGATTCACGCATCAAGAGATCACCTATGCTCTCTTAAAAAAATAACAAAATTATTTTATTTCATTACAAAATTTGTGGGTTTCACACGGAGAATATACATCCTATAAACCACTGTTTTAATACAAAGGAAAGAAACGCTAGTGTGGAAATAACCCCATTTGGCCCTATTACAAGTCGGGCACTAATCGGGGGCTAGTCGGTTAATAATTTTGACAAAGTATCCAGACGGGGACTAGTAGGGGATTAGTTAGGCTCTTTGTTGTCAAAAGTTCAGTCGGAGCCTAGTCGGTGGTTGGTCGGGTTATTCTTTTGTTTGATTTTCCGGCAAGGTGTTATAAAATTAGGTAATATCTAAAAAAGGGTAATGGTTTTTTTATTCTGAAACACTTAGGATATATTTAACAATAATTTTTTTTAAGTTTTCAGTTTTCAGAACAGCCTGATTTTACCATTTTTTCGCTTCGATAAGCCAAAGTTTGTAAGTCCAAAGACGAATTACTTATTTAAAATGTATTTTTTTCAAAGAAGATTTTACAAAGAAAAAAAGATTTTAAGAACAAATGAAAATTCGATTACAACATTTAGTCCAAAAATATATTTTTATCTTAATCCTGAAATTGAGATATAAAAAGAGTTCTATTGACAAATTAAAGACAGAAATTCGTAGCAAAATTATTAGTTACAAAAATCTGTTTAATACATTAATAATTAGGTCACTTACTACTACTTTTTGGTTATTTCATGATATGTAGGTTTCTATTTTTTCTACATATTTGTTGTCGACCTTTCGCAGTAGACTATAGAAACATAAAAAAATAAGAGTCCGTTTAACTTTTGTTAATAGTTCTTTTATAATGATTTTTAAGAAACTGAATCTACAATGTTATATTTTTTTTGAAAATTTGTTTGTTTGTCACGTGACCGCTTACAATTTCTAGAGTGCCGGTATCTTAACCCAAACCAACCACACCCGACCTTCGCGTTTGGTTTTGTACTTTTCATTGCTGAATGAAAAAGGACTTTACAAAAAAGTAAACGAAGACGACTTTTGAGTTCCACACCATTTAGGAGACGACAAATCACATTTCCAAATAGGTAAATTTTATTGTGATTGGATGAATATATTTAATACATGAAACTGAAGAAAGCAATTTTATGATGTTTATGGGTTATGTTAGCCTCCTAATACTAACTTACATAGTTTCATTTGTTTCTTTATGTTTTCGATAAACTTTTTCTATCAGATTTGAGTAAATGCATATCAAAACCCAGAAAACTTATTTTATATTACAGTTAAATAAAAAACACATGCTGTAAAACTTTCAATCATCCCTATCGAAAAAAATCGCCAGGATATCCGCGTGTTTTTTCAGACGAGGAAAACACGATGAAATCCGCGAGGCTTTTTAAATTACCAGAAAAAATCTACAAGTCAGAGAAATAATCATCACAAAAATAACAAACAGATTTTTAATATAATAAAATAAATTTTATTATATGGCTCAAAATTTAATAATTTTCTTAAAAGGACATTTTTTTGGTTGCACCTTCAACTATTTTGTTCAAAATTCGTCTTTCTGGGATAAAAATTTAATTCTTTTTGTAGAACATTAACCTTTTCTTTAAAATTTATATTTTATTGCTTACTAGTCAACTGAAATCTATTTTAGGTGAACACTATTTCTTCTGAAAATGCGTGAGTTTGTTTTAGAAGTTCTTCTTTTTTAGCATAAACATTGCTCCATTAAAAATCAAACTATGTCCTCGAAAATTAGCTTTTTGCTCAAAATGTTTCTTTAAAAGTTTGTATCTGTATAAACATTTAACTGTTTTTTCAAAGTTTTTATTTTTAATTCATCTTTTCTACCAGAAATTTTATCCTTTATGAATGAAAATGCAACTGTTCGGTTAAAAATTCAACCTCTTTTCTAAAAGTTTGCCTTTTTTATTGTAAAATTCACCTGCTTTAGCAGAAATTACATCTTGCTTGGATAAAAATGCAACTATTTTGTTGAAAATTCAACAAATTAGTTAAAAAGTCTTCCATTTTTTTTTTAGAAATTCATCTTTTGGGCCTGAAAATTGAATTTTTTTCGTAGAAAGTTATTTCTTGTTACAAAATTAATATTTTGATCTTGAAAAGTCTACTGGATTTTCTTGGACGAAAATACAACCATTCTTTTGAAAATTTATCCTTTTAATTAAAAAATAAAGCTGTTTTAAATTTTTAAACCAAAAATATGACTTTTAGCGAAAAATTACGTTTTTAACGAAACGGATGCATTTATTACCCAACTAAGATGAAATTTAAAGTCAGGAAAATTATTTTTTATCAAAAAAGAAGAATTTTCAACTAAATAAGATCAAATAAAAAATAGGAAAGTTAAATCTTCAATTAAAAAATTATTTTTAAAAAAGAAAAGGCTTTTCGCTTTCAGCCAAATAGATGAATTTCTGAATAAAAAATATAAATCTTTAAAAACTAATTTTTTAACAAAATGATGCGTTTGCATAAAAAAATTCAATTTATACTAAAACGGATGAATTGTTCAATAAAAAAGATAAGTTAAAAAAAAATAGTTGAATTTTCTGTTAAGAAATATTTTACCTGACTCTTTACGATCGAAGTATGAATTCTAAAACAACAAATAAATTTCTACAAAACAAATTTAATTTTCCATCAATATGTGGCTTTTTTATTCAACAAAGATAAAATTTGTACTAAAACAGATGAATTTATAATAAAAAACGACATTTTTTTAAAGTTGAACTTTGATGTAGAAAAAATTTCAGTTCATTTTTTAGCACCAACATTCAGATTTTTTAAAAAAGTAAATTTTCTATGAAATACTTAAATTTCCGACAAAACAATATAATTATTAACCAAAAGGTATAAATTTTCAAGAAACGAGTTTAATTTTCATCCAAAAAGTTGCATTTTTGTCTAAGAAAGATGAAATTGCTCTTAAGACAGATGAATTCTTGATTAAATAAAAACAACAAAAATTTCAAAAAATAGTTGATTTTTCATGCAGTAAAGATTTCAGCTTTCTTTTTAACACCAAAATGTTAAATTTAAACAAAAAGTTAATTTTTCATGAAACAGTGGAATTTTTAATGCAGCAACAGATTTTTAAAACAAAATGTATGACTTTTCAACGAATTTTGGAATTTTTTAACCTAGTAGTTGTAATTCATTTAAAATAATAGAACCACGGCGCTCCAGTTAAAATTTTACTTTAATTTAACTGAAATACTTTGCATTACCCATGCTCAAAAGTAAAAAATTCCATCTTTTGATGACAAAATATAAGGAAAAAAATGTACATTTTTTTGAAACGGAATAAATTAAATTTTAACCAATTTGTTAAAGTTTTAACTGAAAAGTTCAAATTTTAACAAAAAATATAATGATTAAAATTTTCAGTTAATCAAGTTAGTTTTTAACTAAAAAGGAAAAACTATTTTTCAACAGATTAGATAAATCTTCAACCAAAGAAACAAATTTTAAAGAAAAATGGTGAATCTTAAATAAAAACTTTGTTAACTGTTTAATTTTTTAAAAGAAATATCGAATCAAGAAAGTTAATTTTCGAGAGAAACAGGTTAATATTTAATTAGACAGTTGTATTTTCATCAACCCAAAACTAATGTTCTTTGAGGAAGAAAAATTTTCGCCAAAGAACAGAATAAAAAAATTAATTTTTAACAAAAAAATGAAACTAAATTTTCAACAATATAGTTTAATTTGTCATTAAAGTCATGAATCTTGGAATGAAATGATAAAACTCAAATAAAAAATTCAATTTTTATCAAAAAAATGTAACACTTACAATTTTCAGTTAATGAAATTAATTTTCAATCAAGAAGGAAAAACTAATTTTTTTTAAATAGTTAAATTTTCAATCAAGGAAATTATTTGGTAGCTCAAAAAAGGAATCATCAACCAAAAATGTACTTTTTAAAGAGAGTAATTCAATCTTCGATCAAATATTTTAATTTTCTACCAGAACGTTAAATTTTCGAGAAGAAAATACGAATTTTATTCAAAGCAGATAAATTTTCAACCCCCAAATGTGAATTTCGATCAAAAAAGTTAATTTTCCACCGACACATGCTAATTTTTAGTTAAACGGATGGATTTTTACAAACAAAAAATTTCTATAAAAAATAACATTTCACCAAATAGTAGAATAGTGAAAAATTCAATTAAAAAAATTAATTTCAAACCAAAAAAGAAAATCAAATTTTCAACAAAATAGTTAAATGTGCACCATTGAAATAAGATTAGTATTGAACTAATAAATCTTCAATTCAAAAAACTTATTTTAAACAAACTGATAATTATTTTTCTTTGAGTTTCAAATTATTTTTTGGTTTATTCTTTCTCTATCAATCATGTATGATGCAGATGGATTTTTGATGTTTTACTTGACAATAAATAAATAAAAAAATTTTTCATCTCTGTTAGAAAAAACACCATTTGAAAAAGAAAGCGTTCGAAGTAGCTCCCCTCTCCATTCCTCGAGAGGTTTTTACGACTTGCACGACTTAATCCTGGAACGCAGAAAGAGTTTGCTTCTTCAGGATGCTCATCTCGGGTTATATAACTTTCTCAGCGAATCGCTGCCGTTAATTCTTGAGGATCAGGGGTCACAAAAGCACCTCGCTTTATCGGAGTGAAAGTTGTGTAAAGTTAGTTGAAAGCTCTATAAGTATACCACTTAACTTGCGTGGATTTTTTTCAAGATAAGATATTTTTGCTTGCTTTCAGAGAAGATACGCTTGGAATTGTATTTTATAGTACATCACATCAAATTCAATTTTAGATCTATGTTAATGATCTTAAATAAGTTCAAATTACATGTTCCTTCATATAAATGCTTAATTGAGAAAAACTTTTTTGATATTAAAAATGCAGCAATACGATATTTAGAGTAATTTTTTGCGTCTTTGAGACGCATTGACTTGCAGGGCCTATCAGTAGCGATTTACTAGTTTATAACAGACTTGGAGAAATTCAGAATGATTCATGATTGTTATTATTAGAATAATTTATCGTATATTATATATATTTTAAGATAATTCAAAAACCTTTTACAAATCCAGTGATATGTTAATAATTTAAAAAATTTAGAACAGTTTAAAGGATTCAGAAAATTTTTAAACAATTCAGATAATTCAAAAGAATACAGAGAATTCGGAAGAATTCAGAGAATTATGAAGGATTTAAAAAATTGAAAAGATTGCGTGAAATTTAGAAAATGCAAAAGTCTTCGGCAAATTTAAAATTATGCATGCTGTATTGTAAAGCTTTCAGAAAAATTAAAAAAAATTTAAAATAATTCAAAGGAGCAAAATTCTAAGAATTAATTTCGATTCTATAAATTCTTTTGAATTCTGCAGATATCAAAATACTAAAATATACTAATACTAATAATACAATATAAAGATTAAAGGTTCAACCAATTGTAAATTCTTTTATATTTAAATAAATATAAACTACCGTCGGAAATTATGTGATCGATTGACGCAAGCACTATTGAAAATCACTGCTGGCTTTGAACCACGATAACTCAGCGAAATAAAATTGTAGAGCATAAAAAAAAACACTTAGAAAGCCTACGAAATTCCACGTCTATTAATGTCAAACATTTTTTTTTGATCTGCTGAAGAGAATACAGCACGTGATAAGTTTTAAAAAATTCTAGATTTTCTAAAATTTGGTACCTCGATCTCAACTTTGAGCAAGACCTAGGAAAATTATGGCAAAAATCGGAAAATTATACGACATAGAGCTTGAATTATTATCTTTAATTTAAGCCGAAAAAACTTTAAAAATACTTATTGGTTCCCCAGATACGATTAAAAATGTTCAATCTTATCTGAGTTGAGTTGCAGTCGACGATCACGGTTCTCGGCCGGTCTGCTGCTCGACTCCTTCGTTGAGGCAGGACCGAATAAGCCACGCACAGA
>JAAAKG020067547.1:0-17492 GCA_010014905.2 Druon quercuslanigerum
GTCCCATAAAATGGTCTCTGAAAGCGTCACTAACCCCGTCTTCCTCATATTGCATTTCCCTTTTGCCATTTCTCACGTTAACAGATTCGGTACTTTTAATTCCCTTAAATCACAGAATTCACGAAATTGATGGAATTCCGGAAATTCAATTAATTTAAGGACTGCACGAAATCAAGGGAATTAATGAAATTCAAGGAATATACAGAATCCAAATAATTCAAGGAATTCACTGAATTTGAGAAATGCACGGAACTCTTCAAAATCCATGAATACCGCGAATTGCGTATATTCTATGAATTCCATGAATTCCATGAGTTTTGGAAATAAACTTCCAATACACGTAGTGGAAGGTTCTATTGTAAATATTATAATTTAACTACATATTTTTATTTCCTTTGCAGAATTAATAAGTTCAATAACGAGTTTAGACGTATTATTTCCTGGATACAACGGGGTCCTACCTTACCTCCAAGAATACCGTGGTGATATTAATAACTACGAAAATTTCAAATCTTACAATGGTACACAAAACGTGTTCTATCCAGATACAGTTTTCTTAAGAAGAAATAATGTCATCGTTGGATCGCTGCTTCAACCACATATTCATGCGCCATACAATGGGCTTGGACATGTGGAACACATTATCGTATTTCTCATATCTAACACACCATCTAACAGCCATTGGGTAGAGCTGGCTATGGCTGATTTTATGAAATTGGGTCCATTCCGCCGTTTCATATTAGCGAGAGGGCGCGATAAAATTGTTCATGCAGTCGTGCAAAAATCACATTGTCAAGGAAACCCACGTGCACAGAAGTTAGCATGCATTAGGGCAAACGCTGCATCAGACGACGTAGAAGCATTTGGACTAGTACGTCTAGGAGTAGGTAGAACAACACTCAAAAAAATCCTTGATCGAGTCTTTTACAAATTCAAGAATGTATATAATCAGGTGTACGAAAGTATTGCTAATTCCACCCACTGTTTGGGTTCAAGAACCGGCCCTACGTAAAACAATAA
Source organism: Druon quercuslanigerum (assembly GCA_010014905.2). Classification (NCBI taxonomy): domain Eukaryota; kingdom Metazoa; phylum Arthropoda; class Insecta; order Hymenoptera; family Cynipidae; genus Druon; species Druon quercuslanigerum. Next base: position 1,021 of record JAAAKG020067547.1, read on the forward strand.
TGTGGTGCTGATTTTTGCTATGACGACTTTATAATAAATATAAGTAATGCATTAAGTCTAGAATATGAAAAAAATATGAACGCTTCTTATAATATAATTTAACTTGAAAAGAATGCACAGGTGTTCCAAACTACTCAAGATTCTGCAAAGATAGATTATTATCACATTAGGTTTTGTTGCAACGTCAGGATAGTTTCGTTCGTCTCAAGATAGAAAGTTAGTACTATTCTATGCATCCATGTGAATTGGTGTCAATGTCGATTAGTACACAGAAAAAATAAAATGTAATCTTTACATAGCTTTTAGGGTAATATTCAACTGCAACAAAAATCAACTTCTCATGCTAAGATTTATCCATCACATGCGAAAGGGTTAATATGTAAACTCTACTAAGTCTTGTTTTGTTTCGATGCGAAAAAATTTAAATTTAACTACTTGAAAATTAGCCGCAACAAAAATTGACTTCTGTTTTTTCTGTGTAGTTAATACCATTGTATGCAATTGTGCGAATGTCTTTATTTCACTTTGCAATGAAAACTATTTTGTCAGCAATTACACTACGCATAATGTGTAAAGCATCAATCAAAACCCTCTCGCAGCTCTTGCAGCTATTCTACATAAAGCGTTCCGTATGTCCGCAAAAATTGGGTAAAATTTCTGCTACACAGTTTGATCTCCTGCATATTATTTCATGCTACCTGTAAAGATAGAAAGGTTAAGTTGTGACTCAAAAAATTTATAAATGTAATATAATTTATTGTAATTAATGATGGTAAATAAATTAAAATTAACTATAATAATATACTATTCATTCTTTTATTAAGTATTTTTACATTGATGCTCCTCTATTTCCGCTAGCTAAAAACGAACGTTTTTTTGTTTTGCGACTTTTTATAGCATGCTAATTTGACAGCTTGACACATAAAATGCTATTGTTTGAGTTTCAATAAAAATTTCCATAAGCTTAGATATATTATATGAAAATTTGTCTTTTTTTAGAAACATTTAAATACTGAATAAAATGCCAAAAGATTGTGTATTAATTATAATTCATGATTAATGATTCTCTGAATCATGCAGAAAGGGGTTTTTGTTAATAGAGAATTTGTCCCAAACGTTTAAAATAATTATATAATTAATTATTTTACATGACGTCACGATCTTGTTAGGGAAGTAGCAAATGTTAAGAAGGTTATCATAGTTGTTTCATCTTTACATGAGAATGAATGTAACGCATAAATTTACGCAAGTATGTTTTATCCTTTTATCGGTTGACCTCTGCGTTAAACAAAATTAAATCAACTATTCAAAAAAACTTGAGGTTCTACTGTCTAATTCTGATCAATGCGATCCGGCAGTCCAACCCAAAAATTTGTACATTTTATTTAATAATATTAATAAAACATGATTGAAAAAATACATTCGACTCTTAAAAAATATTATTATTTGTACATTCATCACTTACATTTACGTTCAGAATATTTTTTTTGAAAAGTCGTTTGCACTCGCATGTAAATATGTGTCAACTATGCTAACCTTTTCACCTATCCTATCATGACCATGACGTCATGCGAAAATACTCATTTGTAACAGAGTGGTATAAAACATAAATAGACTTTTTATTGAAGATGTAGGTCTTTGTCGACTAGCGTGAGATAATAATATTGGGTCGGTAAAATGACGCTGTTGATCTACCAGTCGTGGTATAATAATTTTTTATTAAAACAAGCTTTCGCTTTGTGACATCAAGCCTCATCAAGAATAGATGTTTTGAAAGTAAATTAATACCTAGTGAAAAAAAATGTTAAAGATAAAGTATATTCTCCAAATTATTACAAAAAAATGTTCTCTGTGATGATGTGTCTTATTTTACTCACATGTGTCGGTTAACATTTTTAGGTTAAAGAAGTACTATTAGAGTTTTGGTCAATAGGTTTTATTTCTTTTTGGTAGTTAAAAATGTGAGGTTAGAAATGTGTTATTCTTTAGTAGTCCAGTAAATAGAATGTAATACGATTTAAATTTGATGTCTAAGAGTGTGACAGCTCTATCAAGTGAACTGTTGATAACACAGATTTTATCTTTTGTTGCTATGTTAGAATCAAAACTACCGTATCTCGCTGACCATGTTTTTTTACTGAACCAGTTTGTTATAATTTCGTTGTAGTCTTTGTGCTAGGTGATATCTAAGAAGTTTGTTCAATTGCATTTTTAAATTTCGATAGAAAACTGTAATCTAAGATGGTAGCAATGCCTTTTATTACCTTAACAAAGGTAAGTAGGCTATCAGTTTAATCATCAGGGATACACGCCAGGATGTCAACGACGTAGCTGTAGTAAAAATCAATTTGTAAGATTGTTTCTTAAAAAGATTTTTTTCTATTCCTTCCATTACTAAATCAAAAATTTTACCAGAGAGGATATCCCGTTGTGGTACCAAAAATTTGTTTATAATACTAATTCTGAAAGATACAGTATGCATTGTCTAAACAAAATTCTATCAATTTCTCAAACTGTTGAATTCTTATGCTCGTATGTTCCCTGATTTTAATCCAGCTTATATTGATATTGTTTATAACAATTTCTTTTGGAATATTTGTCAATAACGATCTGGCATCTGAAAAGACTATTTTGTAATTTTTAGGTATTTTAATATTTTTAATTTTTGTGATCTGATCCCAGCGATTTTTAGAATTAGATGTTGTTATTTTAATTATTAGTTAGATGGGGTTTCCAACGATTCTGGATAGGTTATAAATGGGTGATCCGATAAAGGAAGTGACTGGTCTTAGTGGTATGTTTTCTTTATGGATTTTTGATAGTCCATAGAATTCTGGAGTGATAACATTGTAGCTTTTAAAGAATTGAGCTGTATCTAAGTTAATAGATTGTTATACGCGACTCGCATAGAGCGAGATTCCTTCTCGCATATGACGTTTATCCATTCGGTGGGCAATCATTTTAGATTTGAGAGTATTCGACGCCTAGAAAAGTGAGAGAGAAAGAAGATAGAGAGAGAGAGAAACACTATTTTCCGCCATGCTAACTCAAGCACGTGCATCTCCCACCACTCGATCCCTTCCCACTCTGGCCAACTCTTGTGCGGCACGGCCTGTTTAAAAAGGCGCGCTCCGCCACGTAACGTCAGTACGATCAGGGCTGGAAATCCGCTCTGATCACCAAGGCTAACGGGTGGAACTCCGCTGTTAGTCAACGTCAACCTCCCCGGGCCGGAATACCGAGAGAAAGAAAGACTTGTTCTCCTCTCTCTCTCTCACTCCCACAAGTGGACATCCGCTGTGGGCAACCCTGTAGGTTTACCTACGCTCCGCACGCCACATGCGGCAGAGAGTGGAACTAGACTATCTTTTCTCTCTCTCTCTCTCTCCCTCTCTCTCTCTAAACAACTAACACACGGGACAATAATAGACAGTGTTTAGTAAAATAAAATAAAATAAAATAAACCTTAGGATTCAAGTAAATTACGTAGTATATACCTTCTCCCTACGTTTAATCCTTTTTTCCTCCTTTTACGTGTCGGCTGGCATCCCAGCTCATCCTTTCCGCTGATACGGCTGGCATCTCAGCTGGATGCTAACCCTACTCTTTTTTTCTTCCCTTTTTTTTGTTTTTTGGGACCATGGACGGGCTCCAAGCATAGAAATATTTGCTGCAAAAACAAGGCTGTCCTAGCATCTATGTGGACCAGCCCTACCAGCCGAAAGGAAGAACCCAAAAGCATTACCTGACTGGACCAATTCCTGGCCAAACACAACGCCACCTTGGTCAAGAACAAAACCACCGGTGTCCGCAAGGAAGGGTGATTATTCAATCCTTCCCTCTCTTTCTATCTTACGAGAAAGAATGACAATAATCATCACGCACCCAAATGAGAAGAATATATAAGACCATATCAAGATCCTAGTTTTAAAATATTGCTAATAAGTTTATGGAGTTCGCTTTGAGTTGTTTGTGTTGGACCTTTATTTAATTTAGTGCATTTTTGTTATCTGCTGATAAAGGTACACATTTTTTAGTATAATTTCTTTTGTTTAATACAACGGAAGTGTTCCCTTTATCAGACCTCGTGACGAATATGTCGGTGTCTGTTTTAAGAATTCATTTCTTCTAGTTCCGAGAATTTCAAGCTCAGATTAAATATTGTTTCTGTAATTTGTATTAAGGAGAAAGATAGATAACGGAGATAAGTGATTCTAACGTATTTAATTCTAACAAAGCAATAGCAGATAAAATTTCTGTTATCAACAGTTTAGTTGATAGATCTGTCACACTCGCAGACATATAATTTAAAGCACAAATATATAAAAATGGTTGGAAATATACTTAAGATTAATAGCTAGCCAAAAAATTTAAATAAAAAAGATAATAATAAAATGCTAACTTATCTACAGAATAAGAATCAAAACGCCCATATCACAACGCAAAATAACTCACCAAATATTGATCTTAACCAACTTATCGTATTACCTTTTATCAACGAGCTCACAAGATTTTACAAAAGAACGTCTGTCGATTTGAACATTTTCTTTACTGGACTACCAAGGAATAATACATTTTTAATTACCGAAAAGATAAAAAAAAACCTGTTGACCAGAACTGTAATAGTACTTATTTAATGAATATACCTTATCATTAAAATTATTTTCCACTAGGTATTAATTTACTCCCATATCATGTGTTCCTGATGAGGCTTAATGTCACGAAGCAATTATAAACGATATTGAATGATATATTTTTTATGTAAGTAATTTATGTTACCACCCAAGAGATACATTTTAATTTATTTATTATTGTAAAAAAATTAATATTTTGGTAATTATTTAGTCATTTTTCAACATAAAAATCAATAAAAAATTATTGACACGAAAACATTAAAATAACTTCTAATTTATTTTTTTCTTAAAATAGTATTATTCATAACAATTTAAACTAATTTCAGTGAAAGTTTAAATATATTATTGAAAATTGAACTCAAAATACTCATTCTACAACATCACACAAATTTATAGAAATTAATATTTGGAATAAAGGTATTTAAAAAATAAATAAACTTTTATTAGAAGAATTATAGCTAACATTCCAAAACATACACAACCAAAAATACATCTCGTGTTTATTTTTCTAAACAGAATTTTGAAACATCCGATTAGGTTCATATTTTTCCTCATTTAATTATCGTATTTGAGTTTATTGACTCTGCGGTCGCAATGGAACAATAGAAAAAAAATAACACGTCTTTAAAACTAATAAAAATTATTATTTATGCAGAAAATCGAAAAGCCTTATAACATAAATGAACCCTATAATTTTGTGCAATAGTTGAAAGATTGGCAACGATAACGTTGTACCAACAAAAAGCTGTTTTCTGGAACATTCGTTTAATCTTCGAGCGTCTCTTGATATACTTTTTCGAATGTCGCTAATTGTTTTATTACGTGTAGGTAATCAAGGCTGAAACATAAAAAATTTTCGATACTTTATTGTTAATTAAATAAGTGTTTGTATCCAGGCTTGAATTAGAAAGCTTATGTGAGATAGTGACAAGCAGCTGTTCCTACAAGACGTAGAGCCACAAGGTATTGAAAAAATTTCCTTGGTCCGTATCAGAATCATCTACTGTCATCCGCTATAAGAAAAAATGAGGATCATCGGCGGTCCTCAATTCTTGACTTTTGCCGCTTTTCTTGATTCTATTGGTAATTATTTAAGAATATAATATTGCATATATAACTTGAGTAAACTATAAAAAAAGCAATATTATTTTTTTTCTTGTCCCATGCAATTTTTAAATTATAATTTAAAATTACTTGGATTTCTTTAATGTAAAAATTTAAAAAAAACTCTTATGATTAGATTCTAAAGCCTATGTTCAGAAATATTAAAAAATATAAAATTAATATGCAAAAATATTTGTGTATTATAGAGTCCATCTTTTTCTTGTAACGTGGTAGTGACGGTGTCCCGCATGCATTTTTTGACCAAGAATTATGAATTTTCAATAAAAATAAAGTTTTAATCAAAATAGTTCAACTTCCCACCGCATAGATCAATTTTATACCAAGAAGATTTCTCTTCTACAAAAAAGTATTTTAATTTTATTATTATGGTTAAAACTAGAATCAATTTGTTCAAAAATTAATCTCTTTTGCTTGAGGATTCAAACTATTTTCTTGAAAATTAATTTTTGGCTTAAATTCAACTACTTTTGGTATAAAATTAAAATCCTTTTTATTCGAAATATCAATTATTACGTTTTTTTGTTTAGAATCCATCTTTTTGTTTTAATATGCAACTATTTAGTTGGAAGTGAAACTATTTTCTTCAAAATTCATTTGTTTGATTGATGCTTCATCATTTTAGTTAAAAAACATTTTTTCGTTCAAAATTAAACTATTCTGTTGAGAATTATGTTGTCTAGTTGAAAATAAATTGTTTTAACTGAAAATTTAACTCCTACGTGTTTGGATCATAATTCATCTTCGTAATTTGAAAATTTAAAAATTTGGCTTGAAATTCCTGTATTTTATTAAAAATACAAAGAGAAAGAATAATTTATGGCTATTTTATGGCTATTTATGGCTATTGGTTTTCGGTGGAGAACTCATGTAGTTTGTTAAAATTTTGTCTATTTTGGTGAAAAATTCATATTATAGTTTTAGGTGTAACTTCAACTATTTTGTTGAAAATTCGTTTCTTTTTTGGTTAAAAATTTATTTCATTAACTAAAAATGTAGGTATTTCATTCTCTTTCGAAAACGTTTTTATTTATTTAAAAATTTATCATGTTAGTTAAAAATCCACTTTAACTATTAAATTTTTTGTTGGAAAACTTTTTTGCTAGACATGCAATACTTTTTTTCTTAAAAAAGGTTCTGTTTTGTAGAAAATTTGATTATTCTATTTTTGTTTCAGAATTCATTTTTTTAGTTAATAAAATGTATTTAGATTGAAATTATTTTTTTTAAAAAGAAGATTCATCATTTTAGTTAGAAAGTTCACTATTAGGTCAAAAATTGATATTTTGAATTGAAAACTCATCACAGATAAAAATTCGTTCTTTTGTGTAAAAATTCATCTTTTGGGTTTAGAGGTGAATTATTATGTTGAGAATTCACTTTTTCTTCTTTGATGAAAATTTATTTTTCTAACATAAAAACCATTGTCCTTTTAGTTAAAAGTTGTCCTTTTTTAGAGTTTAGTTAAAACATAATTTCGAGGTACAAAATTTACCATTTTGACAAAAAAAGCAACCAAAACGTCCTAAAAATGTAATTTAAAAAATGAAAGATTTTTTAAATCATTATTACTAATCTTCTAGGTGTATGGTTGGCTTTGTACTCAGAGGAATTTGAAAATAGGGATATTGTAGAGACCCTGAATAAGGAACTGTTTACTGCGAATTATTTTTTCTAATGTTTTATATTGACTTCTATTCCATTTAAATTAAGTGCGCTTTACAATTTGAAACTATACTGTTTCACTCGAAAGGTTCTTAATATAATTATTGTCAATAAAGATAGAAAATACGATTTTTTAAGACCTAGTTCAAAATGTTTATAAATTTTTATCAAATTCTCCAAGCTCATAAAGATCGAGCATATTCTCATGCTAGTGAGAATATCTCCAAGCACTTAAATTTTTTATTTATTATTTTGAACCAGCAACGATGAATTCTCAATGAAAAATGTAATTAACTGGAGGGGATGCCGCGAATTCTTTTCAATGGAAGGGGCAATTTCCGCGCTGCGCGCTGATTGGCTTCTTCGTCACGTGGTTTTGGGAGGTGGTGGACGCTGAGTGGATATAAATGAGCGCTTTAGTGCTTTTTTTTCGCATTTTTATGCAGGTTGCCTAATATTTTGTTCGACTTTACGAAAAATGATTGCCTTTTTTCTTTTGTTGAAAAAATTATATTTAGAATTTCCTCAGGCGTTATAAATTTCAACACGTTTTTCCTATAAAAAAAAGCCTTTTTCGTAAGTTTTATTTAGAATCATCAATCTTAGACAAAGCTAGTTTCTAAAATTATCTAATTATGATATACTTTTCAATTAGTGAGAGACAATAATTAATTCAAATTAACAAAAATCATCGTTTAAACATTTTATTTTTAGTTTGAATGATATTCTCTTTGAACAATTTTCGAAAGTTGGGGCTTTTCTGATATTTCTTACTTTTTCTTAACTTTTCACATCGACTAAAATAATAATTAAGGCTATTTAACAATCAAAATTGTTAAATAATTTATTATTATTCATTACTATCCTATCCTGTATTAGTGCTTGAAAGCTGCGTTTCATTTTTTTAAATTTGTAGCTTTTTGTCTACTTTTACTTAGTAAGATATTAATTCTAATTAGTTCAATAAAATTTTATATTTTATATCATTCTGACAAAAAATTTACATAATATTTCAAGTATCTGTATCATTTTATGAAATTTTTTCCATCAAAAAGTGTTTCCATCGATTATTTATTTATTTTTTGTCAATCACTAAAACCCAGAGCTAACTTAAAAACTTCAGAAATTGTCAAAATTTTCCAGCTGTAATAATTATTTTAAAAATATATGTAAACATCTAGTTGTTAGTAAAAAATTTTAAGTACAAAAAGCAAGCTGTATTTTAATAGGCGCCAAAAGACTATAATAGTATAGATAGTATAGCTTTTTTTATGCGACTTCCTGAACGTATAAAAAACAATTAAAAAAAAACTTTGCTCGCAAAATTAAGCGCGCCTTGTGTATATTAGATAGCATATTCCTCTGTCAGATCAAAGCATTGACAACTGTTTTTGGAGATTGTGAATTCTCTTTTGTTAACACCCTTTCAGGCTTAACGATCTAGCGTAAAGTTCGTGATTTAAATCTTCTAAAAAAAATATTTTAATTTTAAATTGCCAGAATTACAGTAAATTTGTCGGTTTCAAGGTTTATATTTTAAATGGTTCAATTTCGAAGGCCTACAGTCATAACTTCTTCAATACCTTTGTCAGAAGCTTGCAGATCATTGCATCTAATTTCAACTAAATCTAAATTTCGATAAAAATTAAATGTCGATCAAGCAGCAAAATAATTATTTTCGATTTTAAAGTACAAATTTTAAACTTTAAAAATGATGAGTTAATTTAAGCAATTCAAGGAATTAACGGGATTAATCGAATTCAAGCGATTGTTCCAATTCAAGGAATTCATGGAATTTACGAAAATCGCGCAATTGACGGAATTTATTTAACTTACGGAGTGTGGATTTATGGAATTCACAGAATTTGTGGAATCCAAGGAGTTCATGGAATTCGTGAAATTCACGAAATGCATGTAATTGAATGAATTTCCGGAATTTGCAGCCTTCACGGAATCGAGATAATTTTAGGATCTCATGGGATTCAAGGAGGTCACCTTATATCACGGAATTAATGGGATTCGTGGTATTCAAGGAATTTATGAAATTTATGTAATTCACGGAATTAATGGAATTAGCGCAGTTCATGGAATTTAGGCATTTCGCTAAATATACGTTATTCTCGGAATTAATGTAATTATACGAATAGACGAAATTTATGGAATTCAGAAAATTCGATTAATTCAAGGACTTCACGGAATCAAAAGAATTGACCAAATTCAACGAATATACAGTGTCCAAAGAACTTACGGAATTCAAGAAATTCACGGAATTTCAGGAATTCACAGAACTCGTGAAAACCTACGCATTCCAGGAATTTCATGACTTCCATGAAGTGCTTGCGTTTCGGAAATAAACTTCTAATACATGTAGTGGAAGGTTCCAACATAAATCATTACTAGCGTACTGTTTTATTACTTTTTCCAGAATTAATAAGTTCAAGAACGAGTTTAGATGTTTTATTTCCTGGATACAACGGGGTCCTACCTTACCTCCAAGAATATCGTGGTGATATTCATACCTTCGAAAATTTCCAATTTTACAATGGAACACAAAACGTGTTCAATCCAGATACAGTTTTCTTAAGAAGAAATAATGTCATCGTTGGATCGCGGTGGCATCGAATTATTGATGCGCCATACAATGGGCCTGGACATGAGGAACACTATGTCGTATTTAACATATCTCACACAGCATCAGACAGCAAGTGGATAGAGCTGGCTAGGGCTGATTTTAGGAAATTGGGTCCATTCCGTCGTTTCATATTAGCGACAGAGCGCGATAAAATTGTTCGTGCAGTCGTGCGAGAATCGCACTGTCAAGGAAGCCTACGTGCACAGAAGTTAGCATGCATTAGTGCAAACGCTGCAGCAGACCAGGTAGAAGAAATTCAACTTATGCGTCTAGGAGAAGGTAGAGCAACAATTCCAGCAATCATAGAGCGAGTCTTTTACCAATTTAGACATGTATATAATGAGGTTTACGAACGTATTACTAATTCAACCCGGTCTTCAAGTTCAAGAACGGGCCCTTCGTAAAACAATAATGCGGTGATGATAACTGCTGTGATGACTTAATGATAAATATTAATAATTCATTGAGACTAGAAAATTTGAATATATTAAGGCTTCTTATATTATAATGCAACTGGAGACAGCAAAGCTGCTCAGGTGATTCAAATTATTCAAGATTATGTAAAGATAGTTTCTTTTCACGTAAGGTTTTGTTGCAACGTCAAGATAATTTCATTCGCCTCAAGATAGAAAGTTAGTACTATTCTATGCATCAATGTGAATCGATTGGTAGACAGAAAAAACAAAATGTAATGTTTAAAGCGATTTTAGTAATGTAAGAACAAATATGTCCTAAGATGAAGAGCAGTTTCTTAGAAAAAAAGGAAACTGCTTACCATTGGTTAGAGAATAAATCTGATAATCTACTAAGATTAACGAGAACACAAGGAGGAAAGCGGAAAGTTCGAGGATATATACATCGGTAAAAAAAACAAATATTAGGATCAGTTGAACTGGTACTGTATTCTTAAGCGATGTAGTCTTTAGTGGCCCCAGGTTCCTTGCTTTATACTAAAAGAGTTTAGGTAAAAAATAGTAGAGATATTTCGAAAAATTGGCGTCTTTTACAAGGTGTACCAGATTAATATGAAAAATAATCTTCCAAAAACCAGAGAAACTAATTGTTTAATGAGGCAAAATGCGCACAAACTGTCTGTAATTTTCATCTAGTTTTGAGTCAAATGTCAGCGAAAACTAAGACAAAATTTTGATTTAGGACATGCTGACGGTAAATTTTAATAATGAGAAACGTACCAACCCTCTCGCAGCTCTTGCAGCTATTCTACATAAAGCGTTCTGTATGTTCGCAAAAATGGGGAGAAATTTCTGCTACACAGTTTGATCTATTTAATAATACTTCATACTACCTATAAAGCTACAAAGGTTAAGTTGTGACTCGGCAAATTTTAAAATGTGATATAATTTATTTTAATTAATGATGTTAAATAAAATAAAATTAACTATATTAATCTACCATTCATTCTTTCATTGAGTTTTTTCACATTGACGCTCCTCTCTTTCCGGTATCTTAAAACGAACTTTTTTTTATTTTGCGACTTTTTCTAACAGTTTAATTTGACAGCTTGACATATAAAAATGCTTTTGTTTGAGTTTCAATAAAAATTGGGTTAAGCTTACATATTATATAAGAAATTTTGTCTTTATTTAGAGACATTTAAATATTGCATAAAATGCCAACAGACTGTGTATTATTCAAAATTAATGATTAATGCTTCTCTAAAGCATGCAGAAAGTGGATTTTAATAATAAAGAATTGGTCCCAAAAATGTAAATTAATGATATAATTGAGTATTTTACATAACGTCACGATCATCATAGGGAAGGTGAAAATGTCAGGAGGGTTAGTATAGTTGGTGCATCTATACATGAGAATGCTCTATGACTTGAAAAAAAATTTTGTTAAAAGTGACTTTTTTTAAGTTAAAAGTGATTTTAAAATGTATAAAAAGTAATATTTTGCAGGTCTAGAATGAATTCACGCAAGTATGTTTTGTCGCTTTATCGGTTGACCTCTCAGTTTCACGAAATAAATTCAACTATTAAAAAAATTTGTGGTTATACTGACCAATTCTGATCTAGTCGATCGGGTTCTCCAACCCCGAAATTTGTATATTTTGTCTGGTGAAAGTTAAAGGTCATCGATCGAAAAAAGAATGGAACATAATTAAATAAATACCTTTTACTTTAGACAAATATTATTATTCGTACATTTATTACTTACTTTTACGTTTAGAATATTTTCTCTGAAAAGTCGTTTGCACTCGCATGTATATATGTGCCAAATATGCTAACCTTTCTGACATTTCTACCTATCCTATCAGGACCATGGCGGCATGCTAAAATACTTATTGGTGATAGAGAGGTATAAAACATAAATAAACTTTTTATTGGAGATGTACTTCTTTGTTGACTAGCTTGAGATAATAATATTTGGTCGGTGGAATGACGTTGTTGTTCTACTAGTCGTGGTTTAATGGTTTTTATTAAGACTGGTAACCTTCTCAGTATAAAAACATCAACCCAAGGCGACTCTCTCGGTTTACCCCCTCCCTTCCCCCCTCCAAAATTCCTTATTAACTGAAGATGGGTGTTTTGGACGTTATAACTACAATTTCCCCAATATGATGAATTACTACTTAACTTGGACACGATTTCGACTTGCAAAATAAAATTATTGCATAAAGGTGGTAGTTGTGCGTATAATTCAAACAATAAATAATGCAAACAATAAAATAGCTTTGAAAAGGAGTGAAACTTTAATTGACAAAAGGCATGCACACGGAAAACTAAATATTTTATGTGTGTCTGAAACATAGAAAACGGGTTGTAGAAGGGTGGATTTGAAATATGGTCCGGAATAGATAGTGAAACACATCGTAGGCAAGAAGTAGGTCTGATTTTGAATGAAAGAGCGAATAATAAGCATCTTGGAGATCACGATTTAGTATGTACCAGATAGATGTGCGCTAGAATGAAAGTAGGAATAAGAAGATTATTTATCATTGCATGTTACGCGCTAGTCGATAGTGATCCCTGAGAAGTAAAAGACGCGTTCTGGGACACTTTAAATGACACTATAAATATTTGCGATTACGGTGAAAGAATAATTCTGCTAGCAGATATGAATGGATGGGTAGGCATCCAAAATCAGGATCCACATGTACACCTGGTCTAAAGGAAATAGTCACAGTTTAATTGACTTTGTTGTTGCGGATGAAAGACTAAGAGAGCTAGTAAAAGATACAAGGGTCATGCGGGGTTCTGAATGCAATACTGATCATTACTTTCTGATCTCCAAAATTAACTTAGGTACTTAGGTACTTAGGTAATACAGAGAGATAAAACACAGTATGAAATTTTAAATGTTATTAGTATTTAAAATTACGCTGCAGTGTATATCACATATGGTAGGAAATCGGTATCAGAACTTTTGTTAACCGAATTTTGATGTTGTACAATTAAGAACAGTTCTTTGAAAGTAAGTTTTTTATCATTATTTTTGGTGGATAATATTTGAGCGTTAGAAAATTTAAATTGGTGGTTCAAAATAAATGAATGCGAAACTAATGCAGTACCTCTAGAATCTTTATGCAGTCATTCTTACATTTTCTAATTATATCTTTGAAATTTCGTTTAGCTTGGCCAATATATACACATCTGCACTCGCATGGAATGATGTAAATGACATGGGTTTTTTCTCTATTGGAGCTCTATCTTTGTTTTTGTGATACAGTGATAAAAGGTAGTATGATAAGTTGGTAAAGATCGATATTTGCCGTGTTATTTTGTGTTGTAATATTAGAGTTTTAATTTTTATTCTGTAAATAAGTTAGTATTTTATTAATATATTGTTTAGTGAAATAGTTTGAGCAGCCATTATTCTTAAGTGCATTTTCAATAATTCTTAATTTTTGTGCTTTAAATTTGGTGTCTGAGATTCGTATTTCATAGCAAAGAAAGTTTCATTTAAAAAGTTATAGCTAATATTCTGAAACATAATAACACAAGCTAGAAAATAATTAAATAGATGAATCTTGCACATTAAAAAAAGAGATACAATTTTTTTATATAAATTGATCTTCTCAGGTGAAAGTACATCTCATTTTTACTTGTTCAAACAGAATTTTTAATCATCCGATTACGTTTATATTTTCCCTTATTTTTGTATCGTGTTTGCGTTCATTAATTCTGTGGTCGCGCTGGCATGACAGGAAAGAAATAATTAAATTAAATGGACGAAGATAATGTTGTACAAATGAAGATCGGTTTTCTGGAACATTCGCTTAATCTCCAAGCGTCTCTTGACAAACTTTTTCAAATTCCGCTATTTGTTCTATTACATGCAGATAATTAAGGCTAGCACAAAAAAAAACATTTTGAAACTTTATTGTTAGTCAAATCAGTGTTTATCTCAAGGCTTCAATTAAGAAGCTTATGTGAGACAGTGACTAGCAGCTGTTCCTAGAAGACGTAAAGTCCAAGCAATAAGGAAAAATGAGCATCAGCGGCAGTCCTCTATTCCTGACTTTTGCCGCTTTTCTTAATTCTATTGGTAAATATATAATAATATAATGTTGTATCTATACCTTTAAGTAAATTATAAAACGAACAATTTTTTTTCTTGTCTCAGGCATTTTTTAAATTAAAATTTAAAATTAATTGCATTTCTTTAATGTAAAAATTAACAGAAAATTTTTAGAATATTAACAAATATAAAATTAATATTATTCCAAAATATTTGTGTCTTAATCTTTTTCTTTTAACGTGGTAGTGACGGTGTCTCGCATACATTTTTTGACCAAGAAATATGAATTTTCCACAAAAATTAAATTTCAATTTTCTACCAAGAAGATTTCTTTTCTGCAAAAAAGTATTTTACAAAAACATTCTAGAGTGAAATAAACATATACTTTTTTAGATTACATAGATAAAGTTAGGGAATTCTTAAGAAACTAAACTTAAAGTTAATTTTATTATTATGGTTAGAAATATAATCTATTTGTTTGACAATTAATCACTTTTGATTAAGCATTAAAACTATTTTGTTGGAATTTTATTTTTGCTTGAATTCAACTACTTTTGGTAGAAAATTAAAATCGTTTTTGGTTAAAATTTCCATTATCACGTTTTTCGGTTAGAATTCATCTTTTTTGATTGAAAATTCATCATTTTTTTTTAATTTTTTTTTCAAAATCAAAATATTTTGTTGAAAATTATGTTGCCTACTTGAAAATAGTGGGAGAATAATTTAGGTTTTTTGGTGATTCATATTTTTGGTTATAAATGGATCCTTTTCGTTAAAAATTAGTTTTTTCGCATTTAGAGTTAATTTTTAAACTAAAAATTCAACTGTTCCATTTTTTAACGAAAATTTTATTTCGGTAAAAATTTTATCTTTTAAGTTGAAAATTCCCTTTGATTTTATTAAAAATTAAGTTTTTTACTGAAACATTAATTATTCTATTGTTAATTAAAAATGTATCCGTTGTAAGTGGAGCTTCAACTATTTTGTTGAAAATTCGTTCCTTTTTTCTTTGAACATTTATTTTACTAACTGATAATGTAGGTATTTGTTCCGTTTTGCAGAAAATTTGACTATTCTATTTTTCTTTAGCATTTATTTAAATGGTTCAAAAAATATTTAGATAAAAATTCTTTTTCTTTTAAAGAAAATTCATCATTACTTCAGTACTTAAAGTTTTTATTTATTATTTTGAATCAGCAACGTAGAATTCTGAATAAAACATATAATGGACAGGACGGGATGCTATTAATACCCTTTAATGGAGGGGGAAACTAATGCGCTGCGTGCTGATTGGCTTCTCTTTCAAGTGCTTTTGGGAGGTATTGGACGCTAAGCGGATATAAATGAGCGCTTAAGCGCGTTTCCTTTTAATATGATTCAGACAAAAAATTTAAATAATATTTCAAAAATCTGTATTTTTTCAGGAGAATATATTCCTAAAAAAGAAAAAGAATGTTTAAAAAGTGGTTCCATCTTTTATTTATTAATTTTTTGTCAATAAATAAAACCCAGAGCATTGCTGTACGCATTTTGATAAAAATAAGGAATTCACGGTATTAATGTAATTATACGAATACGCGAAACTTATGGAATTCCGGAAATTCAATTAATTCAAGGACTACAAGGAATTAAAGGAATTGACTAAACTGAATTTCAGGAATTACGGAACTCGTGACCCTCCCTAAATTCCGCAAATTCCATGACTTTCGTGAATTTCCTGAATTCCGTGAATCGCGTATATTCCATGAATTCCACGAATTCCTTGCATATCGGAAATAAACTTCCAGTACATTTAGTGGAAGGTTCCAACAGAAATTTCTAACAGTGCACTGTTACTCATTGTCTGCTATAGGGTAATTTAAGGGGTAATCCTACCTTGTAAGCACGAAATTGTGGGTAATTTTCTTAGCTTAGTCAGAAGGGAACGAAACAAA
>JAAAKG020067558.1:0-17492 GCA_010014905.2 Druon quercuslanigerum
AATTTCCAACATGCGTATCTTTGTAAATAATTGTCGAAAAAAATTTTTAAATACACAAGTTTAAAAAAAATTTCCATTAATAAAAATAAAAAATAAAATTCGGTTGTGTTTATGAAAAAATTTTTATGATATATATATATATATATAAATATACATACACAATACTTGCCACAACAATTTTTTTTCTTGTTTCACACTCAAAAATATTCGTTTTTGAGAAAATTTTGTTTAAAGTTTTATGTTTACAAAAAAGTACCTTTTCTCAATTGCTCATACTGCAACATTAATTAAAGATATGAGATATCATGCACAAGATAAAATATGGGCCTTTTCCTCAACTTTCGAATAAAGTATACTAAAATCTACTTTAATTATTCCTTTAGCAATATAGTAGTCAAATACCTACGAAGCAATGAATTTTGCAAGTGGATGGTTGTGTTTTACTTATCGCGTAGACTGTCGAGTTCGAGTCCTAGCGAGTTGTTTGAATTTTCAGGAAATTGTATTTTTTGTAATGATTTGTAATTTTGTACAATAATTGATGTAAAATTAAAAATGTTTTTATGAAAATTTAATGCTGAGAATTTCTAAAAAGAATAACATAAAAATAGGTTAAAAAATACGACCTTTGGGGCATTATGAACAATACATACCTATTCTAGATCATCGTGGTCGGAGCATGGGCGCCGGTCGACTCGAGTAGAGTACGAGCGCGGCCATAAAAAATCGTTTCTATCCGTTAAACAAAGAGAACGGTTTGACTGAAATTGTGTTAAAATTTTTCTTAAACATCAAGGAACATCTTTGCCACTGGAAGTTTTCCATCGGCGAAACTTCCCTGCAGACTTTTGTCTGCCAAAGTCTGAGGAAACGATTTGTAGCACCAATAATTTGCAATAATTTGTTATGTTCAAAATATAAAAAACAAATCTATATAAAAAACATAACTGGAATCGACAGTTATTAGTTTTAAGTAAAAAAACTATCAATTTCATTAAAAAAATTTCTTAATAAAAGTTGTGCAATTTGTCGAGCAGCATATATTCATATTTTTTGCGCAGTAAAATTTTCAAGTTTGTAATTTTCGGAAATTTTTCCGCGTTTCCGCAAGGCACAGGGTAGTGGGAGAGCGAGTCCAAACGGTAAGGACGTTATAATAAAATCCACACTGAGGAAATATCTCTGTTGTTTTATTTTTCTTGTGGGATCGTTGATCCTTGACTCCTAAGAGTTGCGTTTGCTGCCATGATTATCGTTGTCACTTTAAGGGTGAAGGAGTTTTTAAATCTCGTGATTTTACTGGGGCAACGAGTAAAATCAATATTTATTTAAATTTAATCAAAGTTTTCGTATAAGAGTAGCCTTTTTACAATCTACTACTAGACCTCGAGCGGGATGCGTCAGTGTGAAAAATAAAAATTTTAGATTTTTCAATTGGATAATTTTATTTATCTTTGAAGAAGAATCACTGAGAGAGAGACCACTTGGACAGCAGCACACATTATGAATTAGCACGTATTTAAGAAATTATGTTCAATCCGTCACTGCCGGCACAATGCATCGCGCTTGTCATCCTGAAACTTATCACAATTTTACAATCTCCTTCCCTGGTACGTTCGCACAAAGCACAATTTTTAGCTACTTGTGTAGAGCGCACCCCACGCAGAAGGCTTGCACACATCTACAATGTCGGTTCACTGTTACCACGCATTTTTGGTAGTTAACGTCCCAAAGACCCTCCCTTGTTGGAACTTCCGTGGCGAAACTAAGCCTTCAGAGCCACAATACACAGCGCGGCACGTGCGAGGAATAGCGGATGGAGCAAGGAAACATTGACAATGTTTCCTCTTTCTACTCGGACTTATTACCTTGCAAGGTAAGAGAGCTGGTCGAGGAATGCTTGTGAGACAGGTCCCGAATCATAATCGTAACCTGGGATGATGGTAGGGTGGAAGGGTTGTTTTGCTGACTCTTGGAGGAACGTTATGGCTAACGGAAGTCCATACGTGCAAAATGCTAATGCTGATAAGTCTTTAATAGAGAATTTTGTTACCACCACACTGTTTATAAGAAATTTACAAACTTTGTGAATTATTTACAATTTACTTATAGACACCCTTTTAGTCGCTTGATTTGTTGATCTACGATGTTACTGGGCGACTTTGTCCGAAAATATAAAAGTGATTAAAATTTCATTATTTATTGTAAAATATAATTGGCGTACCCAATATTGCCTTTTGCAGTTTTCCAGCAAGTTGGCCAAATAATTAATAGTTTCTGGAAAAGTAAATTATTAAGATCTTTCTTAAGTATTCTCATGATTATTAGTAATCGAATTCATCCACCCACGATTGATTAACAGTATCGATTCTTTCGACTAGGAGTAGTTGTATTGATTGATATCGATTGCTAAGATACCTATCAATAGTAAATCATTTCCAAATTTACTAAATAGATGTTCGTGTTGAAGTTGAAGATATTAACAAATAAAGTGTTAGTACTTATTAACAATTTGCATTTTTAATCAACAATTTACGAGTACATTGGGACTCGAACGTATCCGGATGGTACAAAGGCTAGGAAGTGGCATGAATCGTTAGGCGGGAAAGGGAGAATGACATGCACCAACGTTTACCAGCATTTACACACACACGCTTATTGTCTTGTGGCTTTATTAAGTGTACTTGTACTCCCTCTCCGTATATTGACCTTCTAGTCTTAGGTATGTTAGTATATTAGCACGGTGGGTGCACCCATGTCGGTGTGGTTGCCCCCTCCATACTGAATATACTGATAACTATCTATGTTAGCCGGTGGGACTAAGGCTATTTTTACTAGTTCCTCAATGTTTGCACGAGAGAGCATTTGCAGTATTCAATGCAATAGATACCTTTTCGCGGAATGAGGTATATTGGTATATTGGATGGGGGGTTAATTACTCAAGGAAGCTAATTGGTAACTTTATGGCTAAGTTTGATTTAAAATGAATGATATCCCGAATGGTATGTATAATGTCACAAGTTGAGGACGCTTAGAGCCTGGCTAACTCATGGGCGTTTTAAGCATCTGTCGAGTTGAAACGCCCAAAAGTAGTCGTGAGACATCCGGATGTTGATCCATACTCTACATACGACTGATAACTTCTATCACATTTTTGCTGGAAAATGTGAGAAACAGACTTTTTATGAGTTATTAAGGTTAATAGGCTGGATGACCTAAAAATGTTAAGTGCCAATAATACTTTTTTGAAGAACTATGATTCGTAGATTATTATAAATAGCAAGACATTGCATAAATTAATTTTCTCGAATTAGGTGACTCCACCGTAGTTAATTTCGGGAATATAATGATACAATATGATAGTTGAAATACAGCCGATCAATTTACTCAGCGAAAACCACGAATGCTCTTCGTATTGCATTCGTTTGCACAGCTTAGTATGAGGATTCTTTATTACTAATTAAGATTAAATATCACTCTCCAGAAACACTCAACTCATTGTTTATGGTTTATATATCCTACTCATAACCTATACCACAGATTCTACGTTAAGGCACTCTTGGCGGAACTTCATTCCTCTTTCATATAGAACCACACTACACTGGCGCAGAAACCGGAAAAATTCAATGTTGAGGTCCTTCGACAGAGGTAAAGTACTATTAGCAGTGACATTAGTACCAGACCGGCATAGGAACAGTGCATTAACAAAGTATGACCTAGTAGGGTTACTAGAGATGTTTTTAAGTTAAACTCTAATGCAATTTGGATCAATCCCAAGCTTTGGAGAATAATATGACCAGAAGGTTCCGTGGAGCAATGCAGCTCAACATCTATTGCATTGGGTATTGAAAATATCTAACCACTTAGATATGGCATGACCTTTCAGTATGGCTGTTGTTCGAATGATACTTGTATGTCGCACAACTGGAATATATCCACGGATGGATTGAGCAAGAGCTCATAAAACTTTTATGAGCGGCCATCTCAAAAAGGGGGAACATGTCTGGGCATACAAGGTAGTATCATCCTTCTACATATGGCATGCTCAGCCTGCGTTATTAGCATGTACGTTCCCTAAGATTCCTCCATGACTAAGTATGAGAATTTCGGTCTTACATACGCCCTTCCCGTTTTGTTTTCTAAAATCGGTTTTTGTACCGGCAGCGGATGCATTTCATAAACGGTGTATTCAAATTTATCGATTGGTGAGATGTCGAATACAACGTAAAGTTTACCATTCTTGCATTTAGTTGTTACTACTGCTATTTTTGATAGTTCCTGAATGCTTATATAGGGCTCCGATACTGTAAAGGCCACTTTGAGTGCACAACCTCCATTATCCGATCTGCTGATCGGGGATACTCATTCAAACCATTTCCTATAGCATGTAATAACTTGGTCATGGCATAGGAATAGGTCATATTGGTGAATATTGCCGATATTCCATTCACGTGTGTTAGGAGAATGTTGAGCTCGTTCTGTAACTGCATATTTTAGTCCCGGATGATTGCTTGCAGTCTTCTTTTAATTCAGGTGCGCAATAAATTACCAGTGACTGGTAACGGATCTGGATTTCTGTCAACGAATCCTGAAATCTGTTGACATGCAGGGAGGTGTTAATCCTCCAAAAGCTGATAGTTTGCCTCACGGGCCCCTGGTTCTCGTAAAAGATGTTAGTACTGGCCTGGAACTGGAGATGATGGTATCTTGGTCCTGCTGAAGTGTTGATTGTCGGGGAGATATACATAATCACTGCCAAGAGTGATAAAATATAGCGGTACATAGCTTCCACGCTTATTTCCTAAAATTGTACATATAAGTATATAGTAGTGGTAATTTAAATACATAGAATTATTCCTAACAAGAAGTTGTCAAGAGCTTATCGCCGTGCTTTGTGAACCTTGTGCCATCGTCGGCCTCAAGGATCACATTATGATTCTCCATGAAACCGACGATGGTATATGTTCCCACCAGTTCTTTTATTGAAATTATTTTAATGCATGTCCTTGAATATGATGACCCTATCATCAACCTTCGCGTTTAGGGGACGCAACTTTTCATCATAACGCAGTTTCGCGAGTTCCAATTTATCAGCAGATGGAAATGAGCTAGGTATTCGCGCAACGCGTCCGTAGAGTAGCTCAAACGAAGTGAAATTCATGGCTTCATGCACGGACGTGTTGTATGCAAACATAGCGACCGGTAATAACCGATCCCAGTCATCTAAGTCCTCAGCATAATGTTTTATATAATCTGTGAGGACGATGTGACTACGCTACAATGAACCGTTGGTTTGGGGCCTATATTCGGATGTTGTTAAATGTTTAACTCCGTATATCTTCTGCAATTTCTTCATTAATTTTGTTGTAAAACTCCCTTCGCGATCAGTGAAGATGCAGCGTGGGGCTTCGTATTGAGTGAATAGATTTTGAGCTACAACGTGCGCGATAGTCGTTGTATGTAAATTTGGTATGGGTACAACGATACATAATTTTGAAAAATTATTCTGCATGGTGAGGATATATCTACTACCGTTAGATGTTGTTGCCAGCTTGCCCACTGTATCGTGAGATACCCTATAAAATATTCTAAGAGGGGTGTCAGTATTAACCATGGGTTCTCGAGTACGTGCTCTTATTAATTTATTCTCTAGATAGCTTTGACATTCGCGAATAGTTAATTACTTCATTTGTTAGCTATGGAAACTTTGCCGTTTACTTCAGATATTTCTGGAGTAGACCTTGCGAATAACATAGGCAACGTCTGGGGAGTTTGAAAAAGCGACCTTCGAGATGGTTGCTGTCCGATGATCGGAGATTCTATATTTTCCGGTACATTTTTAAATCGAACGGTACATTTTTGTTGGTTGATTTTAGGTGTGGACTGATATAGAATCTCGTGTGCAGAAGGGAGACCCTTTCTCTCCGAGATTATTCTTTGATTAAGATGTTCCTGAAATGATTTCTAGAATCTGTTTACTCTCTCGGGAAGTGGATCATCTATTCCTCTGCAAGGGTCCATGTTTTGCAACTGTAACAGGAGATCTTGATCTTCTTCGCCTTCAGAGAATGCAGTTATTTCTAATTGTACGGGATCAGTTGCAGAAGGTTGATCCAAAGCTTCTTCATCACAAAAATAGGATTGGTGATCTTTGAGGGATTGATCGAATTTCTCTATCGAGTTTTGCATAGTAGCACGAATTTGTGGCAATCGAGGTTCGTGAGATTTTGTATCGACGTTGGATTTCTCATCGTTGTCGTTGCTATCTTCGGCACTACTGGTACAGTTCGGACTAACGACGACAATAGTCGCAGCGAATGATCACGTTAATTCCCCTACCCTGTCCTTTTGGAACGTGCTACTCTCAGAGTGATCAATGGGCAACATACTATGTTTCTTGGTCCCTGCTCGAGCAAGTTGGTTCGCTGCTCCGTTTTCTTCAATACATTGATGGCTTGGGATATGATTCCAAGTTATGTCCAAAGGTGCTGAATCTTGACGCCATTCTTCGAATTCAGCTCGGATTACGAAAGGTTTACCATCAGCAGTTCTCCATCCATTCGCCTCCTAGATTGGCATCCACTGGGTAAAACTGTCGATAAGAAATGTGAAGTCAGTGAACATGCCTAATTTTGGGATCCCATTTTTACTGGCCTTTTACACAGTAGCCGTGGCTGTCTGAATCTCTGTAGCGTTGTTCACCTGCCGTCCTCGAGCAGGTTTAGAAATGTTCCAAGTGTGATCTGGCCCGAAGAACACACCTGCGCCTCCCTCAGGTTCTCCTTTATTATTGTAGTTGCAAGCTCCACCTATATGCACCTCTGTGCGCCTATTGCATAAGGAGGGAAACGAAGGATTTGGCAAATAAGGTGGTGCGCTATTGAGAACTGGTTCCTCTTTTCGTGCAATAATAAGAGGTTCGATACTCGGCAACACACTATGATCCCTTCGATAAACAGCTAGGTTAGATTCATCGCTCTATTCTCCTTCGGATTAGGCGCCATCGGATGAGGAGTTCTCGCAGCCGTGGTTAGGAGCTTTGGATAGTTTCATCTGAATCTTCGGCGGTAGATATTTCTGGTAATCACCCACGGCGAGGACCTGTAATACCTTTTCGAAGCTGCTTGGCCTTAATCCTGGTATTCGACATACTTGGGTTGTGTTTGACAACAGATTTAAGTAAACTAGGTTTTCCTGAGGCGGCAGTTCGTGTGTGGACCGTTTTCTGGTTTGTTGGTACCAAATTCTCGTCTAACTCTTTGTTGCTTGAATGAGGAACTTGTTTAAATTGTGATTGGATGGTGCGACCTGAGTTAGGTCTTGAAATGGGGACTATAGCTGCGGTGCCTTCTTGTATCTTGCTTTTTTATCGTTGATTTTAACAGTAAGGTTCGGCATAAGATGTCAAAGATTTTCAGCATATGTAATCCAGTGGACCGGCTCATCGTCACAGGCCAGGGTGAACTCCCTTCCCTACAGGTATGGTCAGAAATTAGTGACAGATGAGTGTAGCACGGCCAAGCACTCCTTCTCTGTTGCTTCAAACCGTTGTTCGACGTTGGTCATTATTTTAAAAACATATGCCACTGGTATGTCCATGTTATCATACTCTTGAGTTAATACGGCGCAAATTGTCTCCTGAAGTCAGGGTATTTCAAAATCAGTTCTTCGCATACATAATTACGCAATTTTTAAAAACTCTCGCTCTGTGCAGGTCCCCAGTTGAACTTGGAGTCCTTCTTCAATAGGTCAGCTAGCGATTTTGCGGGTTTAGCGTAATATTCAACGAACCGACAATAATATTCTGACAATCCAAGGAACTGTCGGATGGCGCGTACCGTCTTTTTTGGGAAAACTCCTTTGTTGCTTGTATCTTCGCCGGGTTAGGCTTCACGCCATCGTGTCCGATGGTGTAGCCTAAATAAGCGACTTCCGAGCGTAGAAGATCATATTTGTCGGGTTGGAGCTTCAAGTTAGTTCCTCGTAACCTTAAAATAATCTTCTTGCTTTCTTATCATGCTCTTTTAGAGTCTCAGAGTAAAGCCCGATGTCGTCCAAGTATACGAACGCCTCGATTCCGAGCATTCTCTTGAGTACGGTGTCCATGAGCCTGTGGAACTTGCTGGGGCGTTTTTGATACCCATGGGTATTCTCATGTATTCAAAACGACCCCTTGGGGATGAGAAAGCTGTTTTGGCCCTACCGTCAGAATAAGTCTCAATTTGATGATATCCACTAGCAAGCTCAAATACTGAAAAGTATTGAGCTTTGCCTATTTAGTCAAGGATATCCGTTATGTTAGGTAGTGGGTATGCAGCCCCTATTACCTTAGCACTCAATGCCCTATAATCAATCACTACTCTAAATTTCTTCTCCCAGAAGCATCTGTCTTCTTCGGGGCAATCATGACTGGTGAGCTATAGGGTGACATCGATGATGCTATTATTCTACTTTTAAATTACCTTTCGACCTGAATCGCCAACTGCTTATGAGCCTCGAGTGCATGGCGATATTGTCTCTTGGAAATAATAACGTCGCTGATCGTGGGGATCATGTGCTGTACCTTGTTTGTAACCGATAGAGCTTCGACATGCATGTAGAATATATCACGATAATCCCTGACCCACCCTCGGACAACATGTCGTTTCTTGCCCGTTCGGACGGGATACATGAAGATTCTGGAGGACCCGTTCTTCTCTTCGAATTGGCGGTTCTTCAAGGGCATCGTCCTCTTCATAGCATGATTCTAAATCTTCAGAATCCTCCTCTGGAGATTCACAATATTTGAAGGGGATGAGTTTCTGCGGCGGTCGGGAGAACTCTACATCTTCCTGGTTGGTATTGTAAACGTAGGCATTGTGTATCCCATTGAAATTCGTTACCACTCCCTTGTCAGTAATAAGCAGAAGCAGATATCCTCCAGATAATTCCTTGTTATGTACTTCAACTACTACCGGTTGCTTTATTCGGCCCTGCAGCTTCAAAATCCGCAAGAAGGGTTTTCTTTCTGATCTCAAGAGTTTGCGCGCTTCTTGGGATTCACGATCCACAAAGGGTATTGGGGTGATAGGTGCTGAGATAACAACTAAGGTATTATCCCTCAATGACAGCTGCGCTTGCTCTTGGCGGAGATATGGCCGACAAAGAATTCCGTCCGCGGAGATAGGAAAACTGTTTGCCACTACGTGAAATTCTACACATGCATCCAGTTTTAATAAATTAACTTCAGATCCTGGATCTACCAATAGTGAAGACGTTCTTTCTCGGAATTCCGAAGCCGTTAAGCGAACGACTGGGGAGTCTTCTTTTTGGTTCCCTGCTCGGAAGATTCTTAGAGGTCCTCCAAGATCCGGATCGTTTTGGCTCACCTTCCTCTTTTTTTCGTGGTAGGAGGAGAGATGGTGGTAAAGGTTTTCTTTGAGTAAGGCATCAGGAAATCAGGAAAAACCTTATAAAGCTGCGTTGCCTGCTCAAGATAGCGCAAGAGAGTTAACACAGATTTTTGATTAATAATAATTATTGGTCAAAAACTCTGGGGTGTCCAAATGGGGTAAGTGAAGAGATAACCTCGAAAGGTAAGGTCGTACCAAACACCGTGATCTGTACCGTTCCTATAGTTTGGAAATTGTAATGTAACACTGTCTGTTCTATAGAGGCATGTCGGTTGAAACTTACTAACAGCACATCCTCTGAGACAAAGTTTAAATCCGTACTCGTGCAAAAGGCTAATCCTATATTACCGTTACGAAATACCAAGGAAAATAAGCTCATCCCGGTAGGAGTCCGATTTTCATACCCAACCTGAAGGTCACAAACGTAAGAAGGCATTAGTGCAATTTAAGCTGACTCGGGATCGTTTTTCTTCTGGAATTTTGATCTATATAATTTAAAACAATCTGTTCCCTTTATTTAATATTGATCTAATTCCGAAAGAGGTTTTGAATATTCTTTCAAATCCCTTTCCGCAATTTCCCTAAAAATTCCACTTCGTCCTCGGTGAAGAGTGGGGTAATTGCAATTTTTTATTTATTTCCTCTATCAAGGGAGAGAATGATTCTTTCCGTTCTTGACTTATTTGTCTGAATTGTTTTTCGATCCAACTTTTGTTGGGCGTTGTTTAGCAGGGTGTTAAATAAACAATTAAATTGTTTAGGACTCTCAATTTCCGTAAAGATAAACTCTTCTCTTTGAGACGGGGGATCTACAAATCGGATGTTTACCGGGATTCTAACAGTTTCCCGGAGGGTTGAATTAATTGCTTAACTTCGTGCACGATTATTTTATTTGATTAAAAATTATCTGCTAACAACTGCTTTTTCAGATATTCTTGACGTTCTTTGATTTGCCTCCCCCCTCTAGGTTTAAGCTTTTTTCAGTTTAACATCTGACATGTTGAATACTTCACCACCACAGTCAAGTATCCCCTTTTTCTTATTTTTTATTTGTTTATTTTCACTCACTTTACAAAATAATTTAAGACAATTCAGCAAGAATCATTCAGGCGCTGGCCCATAGGCTTGCGAGCTAAATCTTAGGAAAGACTTCCACTGGCCGTGAGGTTATTAGCAGATTATCTCAACTTAATACTTATTCCTAATATTATATAATAGCCCTGAAATTAGGAGCATCCTCACAGTAAGTAATCCAAGGAATAATTTAATAATTTTCCTTACATATTCAACGAAAATCAATAATCGCAAATCGTTCAGCCGCTGGCCCATAAGCTTTCCACCTGGACCTTAGGGGAGGTTTCGGCTCGCTGTTAGGCTTGTCTTTTCTCCCGCAATTTTTGATCATTTATTTTAAGTTAATAAAGTTTTTGAAACTAGAGAATCAGAACTGATTGTTATTCAACAAATAATAGTCAAGGACTGCCCTTTAGTTTTGAATCAGAAGAAATTTACTACAAGATCATTTTAAAAGCTGAAGCAATTATTCTGGGAACGTTCAGGCGCTGACCCATAGGCTTGCTACCTGAACCTTAGGGGAACCTTAGGGCCATGATTATTATCGTTGTCACTTTAAGGGATGAAAGAATGTTTAAATCTCGTAATTTTACTGGCGCCACGAGTAAAATCAATATTTATTCAAATTTAATTAATGTTTTCGTATAATAGTAGTCTTTTTACAATCTACCACTAGACCATCGAGCGGGACGTGTCAGTGGGCAAAATAAACATTTTAGATTTTTAAATTGGATAATGTTATTTATCTTTGAGGAGAATGACTGGGAGAGAGAGTGACCACTTGGACAAGAGCACACAGTATGAATTAGCACGTATTAAACAAATGATGTATTTTAGTACCTGTCATGATAGTGACCCTCAGGATAATACCAACCCTTGAGCTGGGTTCGAAACATAAAAGTTTCTAAGTTCAATCTGTCACTCCCGGCACAATTCGTCGCGATTGTCACCCCGAAGCTTATCACAATTTTACAATCTCCTTCCCTGGTCGGTTCGCATAAAGCACAATTTTTAGATACTTGGATATAGCGCATCCCATGTAGAAGGATTGCACACATCTACCATGTCGGTTCACTGTTACTACGCGTTTTTGGTACTTACCGTCCTAAAACCCTCCCTTGTCGGAACTGCCTTGACAAAACCAAGCCTTCAGGGCGACAATACACGGCGCGACTCGTGCGAGGAAAATCGGACGGAGCGAGGAAACATTGGCAATGTTTCCTGTTTCTACTCGGACTTATTACCTTGCAAGGTAAGAGAGCTGGTCGAGGAATGCTTGTGAGACAGGTCCCGAATCATAATCGTAACCTCGGATGATGGTAGGATGGAAGGGTTGTTTTTCTGACTCTTGGGGGAACGTTATGCGTAACGGAAGTCCATACGTGCAAAATGCTGATGCTGATAAGATGCAGATTTAACAAATTTCTTGATGCACATGCATCCGGTCACTGTTGTTATGTCGTTTCATTTTTCGTCACTTAGAATAAAATATTAATTTGATATCCTAGGTATGTACATCAATCATTTTATTTTTTAATTATGAATTTTGTCACCACTATGTTGTTCATAAGAAATTTACAAACTTTTTGAATTATTTCCAGTTCACTTATAGACACCCTTCTAGCCGCTTTATTTGTTGATATACGATGTTACTAGACGCCTTGGTCCGAATATATAAAAGTGATTAAAACTTCATTATTTATTGTTAAAATATAATTGCCGTGTCTAATATTGCCTTTCGCAGTTTTATAGCAAGTTGACCAAATAATTAATGGTTTCTAGGAAAGTCACTCATTAAGCTCTTCCCTAAGTATTCTCATGATTGTTAGTAATCGAATTCATTTAACCACGATTGAGCAACAGTATCGATTCTTTCGACTAGGAGTAGTTGTATTGATTGATATCGATTGCTGAGATACCTATAAATAATGAATCATTTCCAAATTTACTAAATAAATGTCCGTATTAAAGGTAAAGATATTACCTGAATAAAGTATTGGTGTTTATTAACAATTTGCATTATTAATTGAAGGCTAGGAAGTGGCACGAATCGTTAGGCGGGAAAGGGGCAATGAGACGCGGCACCGTTCACCAGCATTTACACACACACGCTTATTGTCTTGTGGCTCTATTAGGTGTACTTGTACTCTCTCTCTCTCTCTCTCTCTCTCTATGTACATTGGCCTCCTAGGCTTAGGTATAATAGTATATTAGCATGGTGGGTGCACCCACATCGGCTACGGCTATGCATACTATCCTGGTGTAGGCTGTGGGGACAAGCGATTGAAAATGATTTTCAATTGCCCATCCTCACCGGATCCACCGTAACATAGCTTCACTGAGAAGTGAAGTATTTTGAAAAAAAACTGAGCACGAGTAATTTGCCCTGAAAAACAGATTAAAAGTGGTCAACTTTAGGAGGCAAAAAATTATTGGTCACATATGCTAGTAACACTATTATGAAATTGTTATAATCCATTCAAAAAAGTTGTAAAACCTTTATTGAAATGTGATGGATCGGCTACAGAAGAAACGTACGTACTGTACAGAACAATTTTACTCTGAAACACTTTTCCTAATTTGTTCTTAAAAATATTGTTTGAAATATAACTACAGTACTCATATACGTAGCACTGCAAAGATAAACACACAAGCGTCAGTATGCTCTGTGTTTAAGGCGTCTATTCTCTTATTTTGATAATGCTGCGATCAAGAAAAATGGCACTGCAGTCACATTGAAATCGTGGTTGTGTTGCCCCGCTGCACCGATAACGCAACAGCTGTCGTAAATTTCCTTTCGTGTAGAAGGCCTAACATACTGAATCCATTTTAATTTGAGGTAAATCCAAGAAAACATATCTACTTAAAATTGTTGGTTAAATCCGACTTTCATTTGTTTTATAGTTACGGCACTGATCAAATATATATTTTTTCCGAAGGATTTGAGAGTGAAAGAAAGAAAACTTGTCAAATATCTGGAGTTTTGCGAGATCCTCGGACTAATACAATTTTTAAAAATCAAACCTTTTATTGAGGAAATCGTTATTTACAAAGCAAATATTAATTTTGCGAAAGAGATAAATCAACGGGTAGCAGACAACAACATTTGAACAGCGAGAATCGTTCGCGAAATTGGGAAATTCGCAACATTTACTGTTTGATGAGAGTATCGTCAATCGATAGTAAGTCTAAAACAAATTTTTTTCCTATTGTAAACATGTTAAATAATCACTTTTAATGCTTCTGCGGTGATCGATTTTTTTCCAAAAAAATTTTCGATTTATTTATTTGCATAATGGTAATATATTGTTCTTCACATATTTGTGGATGATAGCAGGGCGATGCTCTGCTCACTGCAGTTACGAAAAGAATCAGAAACAGCAAAACAGAAAGCAGTTTACAATTGGTATATAAAAATTAAAATTTTTAATACAATTTCATACAAAATATTGAAATAGTTTTGGCAGATAATAAGTGCAAAGAAACCATTTTGATAGATAAACCAATTTATGATTTATGTGAATTCACCCAGTTGGAAATTATAACTACATACTTTGCAAATTTATTTCCAATTTCTATCGCAGTAAAGGAAAACAGATTCAAAAGAATTCAACATAATTGAAATCTGGAATTCCTTTTGAATCCGGTTTCTGAAATTAGCTGGCACGAATATTTGACAGAATAGCTCTTCTCTCATCGTATATTACCCTTTATTCCAATTAAAGAATTCCTTAATACGTAACCTAAAAAACAACAATCTTACCAAATTGGAGACGCAAAGGATTAAGACGGATCAGATCAGGCATTTCATCTAACCATTCAAGTCGGAATTCGACGTAATTCCGACCTACCAAAACAGACATGAATACGGAAAGTTAATTTATAATAAAATTGTTGTAAATATGTTGTAACGATGTAAAGGCGTCGCCAAATTTTGTGCCCACTGGTTCTATTTTGCGGCGCATATTGTTTGTGCGCGTAAAATATCGAGCATGATCGCTCAAAGCGCCCCTTAAGCTGCATCTACATGGAAACTGTTAAATACTTACGCTATGGATAAAATGTCCCTAGTTATAATTGGTTTCATTGACAGCCCTACGATAGCAATTAAGGTATAAGGATAATATTGTTCGCTTTCTTTTAAAGCAAATGCCACATTTTTTGCAGAAAATATCACAAATTTGTTGTCAGATAATGTGAGGTATATGGTGCAATGGTTCAAAGACTGAAAAATCCGATGATAGACTTGAGTACGAATTTGCTTTTACGCTTTCGCCCGACAGATCGGCGCGCGAATTTTCAATCTTGACAACTCCAAATGTGTACATTATTTCACAAAAATATAGTATATTTAAATAAGTGTAAGTGCTACTTGCAAAATTGTTAGTTGAGCCTAAATTTAACTATCATTTGATTAAATTTTTAGATGTAAACAGTTGAAGGTGAGACTGAGGCTAATTTCAGAATTCAAGAAATAGTAATTCTAAATATTTTTAACTCTTATATAACTTAAATTGCTTTTTAACAAAGTAACACAACAAACTATCAATTATATGAGGTTATAAAATGTAACAGTCCCCCTGTTTTGAACCCCCTTCCCTCACCGCGGTTACGTGACATTTTTTATATTATGTTTATAAATATTATATGCGACTTATAAATAAAAAAAACTTTTAGAAGCTAAAGAATTGTCTAGCAATAAATAAAACAATATTTCGATGTAAAACGTTAAAATGCTTTTTCATCTGATGTAAGTACTAATTGAAATTCACCAATTTAAAAATTGTTTTCAATACCCAATTGAATACAAAATAATATTCATAATCATAAAACCTAAAAATTCAAAATAAATAATTATGTGTTAATATTTCTTGAACACTTTAATTCGAGTTAAAATTAAATGTCAACAATTGAGAAGAAGAAAATAAGTATTTTCAGTTTTTTTCTATATGCATATGAATATAAAATTAATAAAATTCTGGAGAAAATTCCAAAAAATTATTTTGAATATTTAAGATGTATCAGAAAAAAATCTAGAAGATTAAAAAATAAATTTTTACTCGATAGGATTTAACCAAATATTAGAAAAAATTGGAGTCATTTGAAAAATTGTTTAGGATTTTTAGAAGTTTGGAAGGAATCAAGAAATATTTGATAAATTTTCGGAAATGTTTCCAAGTTTTTAAATGTAAATTATCTATTGAAAATGTGTTAAATTCCTGAAAATATTTGTCACCGACTAGAATTATTTTCAAAAGTTTTTTTAAATAATTCAAAATGTAAAAAATTGCCTTTTAATCTTCTAAATTTTCCCAGGAATTTTAAGAGAATTTATTTATTCTCTTGAAATCTTTCTATATTCTTACAAGGCTCATAAAGTTCATTATAGATTCTTTACAATCTACAATGCTACAAATATATTAATATAGACTTTAAAAGTTTGCTTTTATGTATGCTTTAGAATCTTCTACGCTGTTTCGAAATTTTAGGAAATCTTTTGATGTGTTTAAAAACTTTATTTAATTTTCTCTTAAAGTTGACTTTTCAAAATAAAAAATAATTTAAAATTTGCCTGTGAATATTAAGAGTATTCTTTTTTAAATATTGTCAGGCTTTCTAAGCCTTCTAATCTTTAAAAACTATTCCACTATTTTTTCACTAAATATATTTGAAATTCTTTAAAATTAAGAAAATTAACTTAAAATCTTTCTGGTTCTTCTTAGAACATTTCTGAAATATTTTTTAATCATCTCTTAAAATTAATTGTGTGAAATAAAAAACAATTTTAATTTTTCTAGAAACCTATAAAATGGTTTTTTGTTCTCGTGAAACCTTCGAAAATTCTTAATATATCTTTCAAAGTTTTTATTATTTTTGATATTTTTTTAAACCATTTTTTGCTGAAATTGTGT
Source organism: Druon quercuslanigerum (assembly GCA_010014905.2). Classification (NCBI taxonomy): domain Eukaryota; kingdom Metazoa; phylum Arthropoda; class Insecta; order Hymenoptera; family Cynipidae; genus Druon; species Druon quercuslanigerum. Next base: position 16,379 of record JAAAKG020067558.1, read on the forward strand.
GATATAAAAAAATTGCAAAAATTTGTTTAAAAATGTTTTACACGCTTCATAAAAACTTTAGGAAATAATGCAAATTTTTTGTGGCCTGTTTTTAATTTTCTCTCCGAATTAATTAAAAAACAATTATTTCAAATTTACCTCTGAATATCGAGAACATTTTTTCATTCCATTGACACCCTGAAAAATTCAGTTTACTCAAAATTTTTTCAATTCCTGAAAAATTAAAAAAATGGTCTTAAAAGTCTTCCATATTCTTTTTCCACACATTTTGTGTTCTTCGAAACTATTCAAAATATTGATACACAAAGTTGATGGTGCAAAACATTTGTAAGTAAAAAATATTACTTAATCCAGTAAAAAAACCCCCACACGCATTACAGACCGTAAAAAAACACGAAACCCCTCCTTCCTTTGCAATGTCCTATCATTTCTTTTTAAACACACTAATGATAATTGTTACAAGAGCAACAAGGCATATTGTAAAATTGCTCAATTAAAAGTTAAATTACCTAGTGGACACACAATTTGGCGACGTCTTTACGACATCGTTACGATATCTTTAAGACAGCTTTACGATATCCTATGTCCATTAGGGTGGTTGAAAAATGCATGGTAAAATTTTTTTGCATGCTAGAGGGCAACGATCCCCCCATTTTATTTCAAATCCGAAAAAAGAAATTCCGTCATCTTTTTTTTTATTTTTATTTTAACAGTTGTCAGGTTTTACTTCAAGTTTCCCATGTTAACTTCATGGGGAAAAATCACTTTTTTGAGTTTTTAGAATAATTTTTTAGGGTTTGAAAAAATAAGACGAGAAAGTATGGGGGCCTGTAGAGAATTATCCGACGAAGAATTTTGATTAACATTCGTTCATTATTTCTAATCGTTTAAACAAATAGAATTTGTTTAAATAATTTTTTTCGAAAATTCGTTTTTTTCCTTAAAAATTATTACTATTGGTCTAGCACCATTTGTGTAAAAAATGTTTTTTTTTCAAAAATTCGTTGAACTGGCAGTATATTTCTATTAAGTGTCATAAATTTATTTAAACAACTGGAATTTATTTAAATAAATTTTTTCGAAAATTTGTTCTTTACCCTCAAAATTATTACTA
>JAAAKG020067569.1:0-41426 GCA_010014905.2 Druon quercuslanigerum
TCTATCTTACCGTCCCTAGTAAATAAGCTACCAAGGTATACGAATTTATCAACTTGTTCAATTCTCTCATCATCATTTAATACAATGTTGCATATTGTTTTCTCGATTAATAATAATAATTTTTTAATAAAAATGATAAATTTTCAAAAAAATATCTGAATTTTTGTGAAGAAAGGGTTCAGATGAGCTGTAATAAAATGGTTAAATTCCTCGGGAAATAGTTGCATATTCGTCCAAAAAAGATAATATTGTTCTCAAAACTATTGAATTTTTATTTAAAAAAATGCAAATTAAATAAAAGTAAATTTTTATCCAAAAAAGATTCCAGCCGACTTTTCAGGACCAATATATAAATTTTTTTAGGCAAAAAATTTTACGACAAATATTAAATTTTTTCATTTCAAAAAGACGAATTTTTTCTACTAAAAAGGATGAAATTATATTAAAAGTGTTGAATTCTCTACCAAATAGTTGAATTTTTATCCAAAAGAGATGAAATTTGAATTAAAACACATAAATTTTTAATGGAAAACAACAAATTTTGTTTTTAAATTTTAACTTTCATCCAGAAAGAATTTCAGTTAATATTTCAATACCAAAAAAAAAATTAAAAAAAAAGTACAGTACAATTTTTTACCAAAAATTATGACTTTTTAATAAAATAGTTTATTTTTGAACCAAACAGTTGCATTTTTCTCCAAGAATGATGAAATTTCTCTGTGAAATAATAAAATTTTTAACAAATTTTACATGTTCAATTTCATAAGTTGCATTTTTGTTGCATTTTTGCCCAAGAAAAGTAAAAATTCTACTTAAAGAGGATAATTTTTTAAATAAAAAAGACAAATTTTCAAAAAAATAGTAGTATTTTTATCTGAAAATATTTTAATTGACTTTTTCATACAAAAACACGAATTTTAAACAGAAGTAAATTTGGTAGAAAATAGTTGATTTTTTAACGAAAAGGTTGCCTTTTTATAAAAAAATACAACATTTCTACTTAAAAAGATAAAGCTTTAAATCAAAAAGGCAAAATTATAAAAAAGTTTTCATTCAGAAAAGATTTAAGTTGATTTATCAGCAACGAAAATCAATTTTAAACAAAAGGTTAATGTTTTGCTAAACGAGTTGAATTTTTAATAAAAAATTCTTAAATATTCAAGAAAATAATAAAATTTTAAAAATTAAAAAACGGATAATCTTCAGGAGGAAGTTTTACGAATTTGCAAAAATTACTTTAATGAGTTTATTGTTTTGATTGTCTGTGCAAAAATGCTAGACATTAATTCGGAAATTCCGATATCGATTTCCCTTAATAATCAAAAGTATTGTCCCTGCTCTTCATTTTTACATCTGCTGAAAGAAAAAGAATTTCGTAGCCTTTACAAAGTCGACAATCTTAAAAATGATTTATAAAATCGAAAAAAATTAAACTATTATTGATATCTATATTCTATATTCATTTAACATTATGTCAAGAAATATTAATATTATGTCAAGAAATACTAACGCTCTATTACAGCAGGAATGAAAAACAAATGTACTTTCTCGATCTTTCACTTTTTTTAATTCCACGAATTTGAAGCATTAAAAAATTCGCGGAATTCAGAATCCGTTGAATCTCAACTATTAGATGTTAATGTTTTGTTTTACGTTTGTATAGTTTGTGTCAAAAAAAAAATTATTTCTTTGTACATAATATTAAATTAATAAGTTATTTTACATTACGCACTATTATTTACTTATGCATAATACTTTGATATTATCTGATTACTTGATTAGTTTTTATTTTTGGCGCCGAGGAACTGTAATATGAATCGGATCTAAAACTCCTGCTACAGCACGCGCGGGAGTCGCCTAGCTGCTATCGAATTGAGACGTTAATGATTTCTTGAATATCAATTCGATTAGGCTAAATTTTTGTAGAAAATTTCTTTGTACTTTTGTTAACAATTTTTTCACTGGAAGCTTTTTGTTGCTCAAAATTTGTTCGATAAACGGAACGCTGGAAATCAAAGAAGTCCAATAAACGCCAAGCGTCATAAAAAATTTACAACATTTTTTAAGAATATAAATTTTTGAATTACTTATGGTCGATTAGTCGGAGGAAATTTGGAAATACATTTCCTAAAAATTTTATTCAAAAATCCTAAAAACTGACTCAATGAGAACGAGTTGAAGTTAAGAACGAATTAAAATTGATTTGTACAAAAAATTCAGTTTTTTCGCATTAATTAAAAAAATAAAAAGCTATAACTTTTTGCTCGATGATAAAAGATGCCCAAAAAATTCTACATCTAGGTATAAGATGCCCTTATTCAATGCAGCAGATCAATTGCGCGCTCTGCGCGAATATATGTTTTTTTATTTGTTTACAAATAGTACCTTAATTTCGAAAGCTTCTGCGAAATTGCCTCCTCGTTCAGAGTTTGAATACAAATATTCTTACTTTCTTGCACACATCTTTAGAATTGAATAAGAAATGTTTGCAAATTATTTTCGGTTTACACGAAAAAGTCAATGGATTGAGCCCCATGTTTTAGATTAAAGTGGAATTGGTACTTTTTGCTCGATTACATTATCCCTTGTACATATACAGTTTGTCTGCCTTCGTGGGCGAAAGACTGGAACACCAATTTCCTTTGCCCATACAGAATCGGTTTATCGACTACTTACGTCGTCATCGCTTTCAAGGAAAGTGTTCTCAGCCGTGGAAGCCGGGAGCAATAAATATAACCATAAAGCCCAAGCGTAAAACCGACGCCACCGTGTTTCTGGTATACCTTCATTGGCACGTACGTTGCGAAGATATACAGCGTCTCAAAAAAGGCACCAAACGACTAACGCGCTACCTACCAACTCTACTAGTTTAGGAAAAAAAATCTTTATAGCATCTCTCGAATGAAAAATAGAATATAAGTTTTCGCAAGGGAAATCCGAGTTGCTCATGAATTTTCTTTGTGTCAAATACTTTTTTAAAGAAGGAACGCTTCTACAGATTTTTTTAAACGCAAAATATATTTATGATGCAGTGTATTTTCTTATGCTGAAAAATGAATATCTCTCTATTCCAGTCCTGTACGTGTTGAAACTCAAGAAGTTGTTGAACTAGCATGGAAAAAAATTTGTAGTTCAAACTTAAAAATTATGACAAATTAAATCAAATAGCATATACAGGGTGGACCATTTTAATCTATCGCGGGAAATATCTCAGAAAACAAGTCAGATACGGAAAAATTTTTTAGACAAAAGTTGTAGGAGGAAAAGGGGGACATAGATTGGTACAAGGGACCTTAACATTGGAAGCAATTTTGAAGGTTATTTGAAGGTCAAAGTGATTTTTTCTAATGGAAACCCCTAATTTTGATCCAGTATTTGAAAAAAGCGGAAAATTTTACGTAAAAGATGTTGTATTGGAAACTGACATAGCGAGCAATATTTCATAATGTACGACAGAAACCGTTTTGACTCCGGATTTGGAAAGCACGGGAAATTTCACATACAAAATGTTTTATTCGTCAATGTTGTGTCATGGTTCAACGGTTCTCAGGATCTTGAAGGCTCTCAGATATCATGTTTATTACATAACATTAACCCAACAGTTAACGGATCGAAATTTCATGGAAAGTTTATTGGATCTCAATAATACACGGTAGAAGCTTCGCATTTTGAATCCATACAGTTTAAGTAATTTTTGCATATTAGATTTTCAAGTGTCCACGACGCGGCCTGAAATTCACTTTTACCTTCAAGCGTCCTTGAAAATCGCCTTCAAAATAAAAGTATTTGGTACCAATACATGCACCCTATTGTCTCCTACAACTATTGTCTAAAAAATATTTAAATATCTGACGTATATTCTGAGATATAGCTCGCTATGTCATTTTCGCCTATTTGACCTTCATCTTACCTTGAAAAAACCTTTACCTATACAACATCTTATGCGTACAATTTTCCGCTCTTTTCAAAGCCGGGATCAAAATTAGGGGTTTCCATTGGAAAAAATCACTTTGACCTTCAAATAACCTTCAAAATTGCTTCCAAGGTCAAGGTCTTTTGTACCAATTTACGTCCTTTTTTTCCTCCTACAAAGTATTATTTGTTTTTAAAACAGCTAACTATAACCTCGATTCAAATACTTTCATATCTTTGAATTAGCTTATGAGCTTTTGATTTTATAAACAGTCGAAACTTCGCTTACTAATTTTTGGTTATTTAGACGTATACATATGGTGCTCACTTGATGAGCACTTTGCATAATAGTTACGATTAATTAGAAAAGATATAATTAAATGCCTGATAAAGAATAAAAAAGTGAAAAAATCAAAATAGGTAAATCAAAATGTTTCTAATCAAGGAGCCTCTTCTAATCATATATTATTTTCGAATGGTATGAATGAAAAAAGTGTTTCTGTTTAAAACAGATTTGTCAAATTATATGAATGACTATAACTTCCTTATTCTTGAAAAAAATGGATTGATTTAACAGGTTAATCAATTCGCCTTAATCCAGGGAATATTTAGTATTATAGCATATGCTTTGAATGATGTTGTTAGAAAAAGCTTTACTATAGGAAAAAAAGTTTCAAAATATTATGAGGTGCTAAAAAATGTAATAAATATTTGTACACTGAAAAGCTTCGTCTATGAAAAATCCAAAATATTACAGCATTTTTAGCACTATTTCTGACATTAAATCCACTTAGTTTCATTTCAAATAAGCACTTAAAATTTGTTTTATTGTAAGGTAAGCTGCTAATCGATTACAAATTTAAAATTTCTCAGAAAATTAATGCAATTTTATTCGAGCAACACGTAAAGTTCCAATATTGTTCAGTGCAAAAATGAATAAGAAACAAAATGAGAAGTTTTCAGGCAAACGAAAAAGTATACAGTAAAATCGAAACCGCTATTTAAAAATGAAATAAAAGTCCACTTGCGAGCTGAAGTGTTTCTGAATTGAGGCCAGAAAACTTTAATTAAAAAAATATCCTGATTCTGTAGGTAGTGAGAAAAAATTCAATTACCAGTTGAAATAGAAAATAAAAACATTTTTATTATTATTACACCACTAAGCCTTTTTCCTTTCGGGGAAAGCGTGACTCACTCGGCGGGGAAGGGAGTAAAGTGAGGAAGGGAGTATACAATTTTTAGATTGATTTAGGATTTTCCTGTTATTTATTTAAATAACACGTTCATTCCGCAACACTGCTCCGACCCAGGTTGCTGATCAATCTCTCTAGCAATCACCCCAAGTGAAGATCCTCACAAAGTCTTTTTTTATCCAAGGTCTTTTGTTTCAGGCGTGATTAACTCTACTGACCCTCTTTTTATTAACTATTTGCTGCCATACTTTTTTGTCCTAGCATACTTGTCTAGCTTTTTTCACGTCCATGCATTTTTCAATGCTAGCTCTCATGCTTCTGTAGCTTCTTATGTCTCTTCTAACTAGGTTTTCATTCATATAATCGAACCATATACTCCACAGATATCATGTACTAAAGTTTGGGTAAAGAAGCTTAATGTAAAAAAGTTAAACAATTCCGAAAAAAATCGGCAGAATTTTTATCGGCCTTGTTTGACGCTTAAAAATTGTATTAAAAAAAAGCGTCATGCTTCCGAGATATGAGGATGCTAGATAAGAATAAAAAATGATAAAGAAACTGTTCCGACAAAATAAAAACTGATGTTTTGGCTAAAAATAAAAAATAAAATTATTTCTTATTTTTTATTAAACGAGAATAATTTTGAGAAATTTATATTCCAAAAGGGTTTTGTAAATTATTAAGATTTGTAAATTTCAACTAAAATTTTATTCAAATTTTATAAAAATTATTTTATTAAAAATAAGGCTTTGAAAAAATTCCTTTTACTACAATGTGTATTTGATTTTATTGAAGTTGTTTGTACAATAAATCCATTTCCTTTTAAAATTTTGGTTGCTTGGTTCTTTACTGCCACCCTTGAAAAATATTTTTTTAAATTCATAATAGATTTCTTATTGAATGTGGATGCCTCGAGGGGATACCCACTCTCCTATTACTCTATACAATTTATGCGTAATAAGGTGCAATAATGCGTAATAATGCGCAATAATGTTTAATATTGCGTATCGGTCGTCAGTACAATTTTTTTCAACACTATATTTTTATTGAATTGATTGCATACTCGATTATCTTCTTAAAAAAAGTAAGGTCTTGGAACTCTTCAATTGTTCAATTTAATTTTTTTTGCAACAATATATAAAAAAATGCAGTTAAAAATTAAAAATGTCAAAAATATAATTTTTATGTTAAACATAATTTCTTAAGCAAAGTCGCTATTGATCAGACATAATGCATGAGACATAATTATTGAATAAATACGAAACTGCTAATGCTTTCAACTCAACTAAGTGCGGTTTTAGTCTGAGTGTTTTAATAGTACTTCAGAATTGATATCATAAGAAAAAAGTGCATCGAAAATTTGAAAATTATTTTTTTTAAGAACAAAAAGAATAAATAAATGGCACACATAAAATATATAATCATGTAATATGATTTATAAAATCGAAGATCTGAATTTTGTGTAATTAGTAAAATTTTCCTATACTGAGAGTAAAAAAATTACGTTACAAAACTTTAATACGCATCTTCTATTATTTTATATTGTTTTTTATATTTTACATGATTTGTTTCAAAATTTTTGTTGTGGCAATACTAATATTTTTTAAGTTTTATATCAAGTAAAATGTGGATCAAAAGTCAATATTATTTATTTTTCAAATAATATTCTAAAATAATTTATCCTTTGTAACAACTCAGATTATTAAAAATTAAAAATATACAGATTTACTTTAATTTATGACCAGTTATTTGAGTTTAGTTTTGGTTGTAAATTCTCTTGAGCTAATGCTAAAATTTAAATATATTGTTGTAAAAATGCATAATAATATTTATCAGGCTGAATAGAGGATTATTGACGAGTGAATATCAACTTTAGTTGTCTGACACTTCAAGAAAATTTTAAGATGAAAATGTGAATACGAAAAATATTTTATTGTTTTCAATGAAAAATATACTTTAAAAACTATGCCAACCTATATTTACCATACGAGCTTCTGATATTTTTATTGTCTAGCAATTAAATAAAAACATAAAGTTTTTTCTCAAAAAACTCCACTCAAATTATGTTTATTTTCATCTTAAAATATTTGCGGGATACCAAATTACCAAAGCAAAAAAAATGAATCATCTTACTGATGTTAAACTTTAAGTTAGGATGAACAATTTAAATTTAAAGTAATTAGAAACGTCAAATTCAATCCCTGAAAATTGACCTAATTTGGATTTTTTGTCAAAAGGGCTTAAAACCAATTAGTTTAAATAATAAATTACTTCAAATATTGTCTGTGATAATAATTGCAGAATTTTTAAAATTATAAAATTAGAAATAAAGCATTCAATGTTTCAAAGCATGCATGACATAAACATTTAATTTCTGAGCGTGAAAGTAAAACATGTACGAATTAAAAATTTAATGCTGTCATATTTTGATGTTCAAGATTTAAAAATTAAATAATATTGAAATACGTATTAGGACTAAATCATTTTAGTTCTTCAATTATTCAATTAAACATTTATAAATTAAATTTTTTTGTTTTTTAAAGATTTTAACTTGCAGCTGTTCAATTTTAAAATTTGGAAATTAACAACTTCAAATAAAATATTAATTTCAATATTTCAAAGGGTCCAGTTTCTTAAAAAAACCATTTACTTATTTTTGTTAGGAAATAAGTTTCGAGAAATACTCTTTCGTTCTTGGAATTCTGTTAATTTCTTTCTCTTTCACGGGTCGTGACTTGTGACCATTTATTGTGGAAATAATAAAAAGGAACGAGAAACGCTCTACCGAAACTCCTTCAGAATAAAGCTTGAGTTAATCGCTCTTAGAAACATTAATGACGGAATTTTATTATTTTTCTTGCTTCGAGTGATTTAAAATTTAGAAAAGTGATGATTGTAAAAAGCTTAAAAAAGTTTAATTATAAGAAGTTATGTACGAATTATGAGTGTAATATTTCGATTTTATTGTGGATATTTGATTTACAACGCAGAATATATGTATGTACTTCTTTATTGTTTTCTCAGAGACGAAGCCTTGCGACGTTAAAATTTTTTGTATTTAATTTTATGGCATACTTTGATAACAATTTGGCCTCAGAAGTCTAAAAATGAGATTTATTTGAAATTTACGGTGTGTGTGCTAATAAAAATCGAAAACTATTTGAGTTATGGTCATAAAATTTTTGTGGACTTTTGTCCTAAATAATGCTAATTAATGCTTAGTTTAGTTCCGGATCAGATATAAATAAATTCTTTTTTTTAACGATTTTATATTTTTGATACAAAATTTTAGGGGTTTTAGGGGTAATATGTTTTTAAATATTAAGGATTTCGAAGGAAAATAATTTCTTAGCTTTGAGAATCATAATATAATATTGTATGTAAGTAGGTACTAAATTTATTTGTTAGCATAAGCCAAATCAATTGACGTATTAAAGAGGAATGTCTTTAACGATTATAACCACAAATTCTTAGTATCCGAAATACACGAATATTTTTAAAATATATAATAACTGCTTTAAATAATCAAAATCCTCTTTTTCATTATCGCAAACTTATTTGACAATCAAAAATCTTTTTTGTCACCCCCCAGATTCCGTTTAACAATCCGAAATCCCTTTTTCTACTTCGCTGCAACAATAATTTTTGGGAAGGATTAATGATCCGGAAAATTTCTTTTCATAGAAACCATTCTAAAGGCTTGAAAATTATTAAAGAAATTAAAATTAAATATATTGAATATCCCTTAAAAAGAAAAAGAAAAAATTATAACTTTCGGTAACAATATAAACTATTTTATAACAAAAATTGGGATTGCATGCATTATCGTTTTCAGGTATTGAGTTTGCATGATAAAAAATCAGTTTTACAAATAAATACATATGTTTCTGTTTCGAAAAAATTTAATATTTAGAGGTTCTACAAACCAGAATGAGCTTAACATTTCTATTAGCGTGTTTCAAGGGGTCCCAAAACGCATCCATAATAGAGAAGTCTTGGGTTCTGCGAGCTTTTTAATATTGTTTATAACTATCTTTTTTTCGATTATTGCTAAAAAATTGCTTTTTTATCTAAAGTTTTCAATTAATTTCTTTGATAACCATTTTTCTTAGAGTAAACCTAACAGTTTTCGGATTTTTCTAGAATTTTTATGTCTTCTTTGGCATTTTAGTTATGAGCAAATAAATAATAAATATAATAATATATTGATATTTTGTAGTGAGATCAAAAATAAATGATTTGCCTTTTAACTTACACTATAATTCATACTTATTATTTATTTGATTTAAACTTTCCTAATATCTTTATGTATGTACATAATATCATCGAAAATGGTTGTTTTCTATATTTTTTAATAACTAAAAACCCAAAGAAAAATTGAAAATTAAGGAAGACAACGCAAATTTTGAGCATTATTCTAAGAGAAGATACCTGTAAACCATAATTAGTATTTTAAACAATTACGTTTACTAAATTTGATGAATTAGTATTCGCCTTAAATGAAAATTTTGGAAGTTCAGATATAACCGCAAATTCTTAGTGTTAATCTACGAAAATATAGTTACAAACAATAATAAATTGTTTAAAAAATTAAATTTGTTTATTTTTGATAACTATTAAATCGTAATAAGTAAAAACATTAAAAAAGGATTAAAATTTCAGCAAGACAACATCTTTCTAGAATTATTCTAAGAGAATACTCTTATCGATACTTATGAAGTATTTAAACAATTTTTAAACTTAAATTATTTATTTCATAGCTAACTAAAAATATGAAGCTTAGTTCAAAAATTCGGTTAAAAGCCAAGAAGGTTTACCTCTGTTTTAAGAGAAAAGTGCTGCAAACAACAACTAAAAATTTCAAAAACTATTTCTTGAAAAACCTAAATAATAATGTCTAATATTTTTGCTATCGATACAATTAATACTAAAATAAACCGTAAAAATAAGACTTAGACCCAGAAATTTACGCAAACTAATTTTTCACTTATTGTGCTCTTTGTGATCCTCTGAAACAGGTTTATGTAGAAGAAATTAAATTATTAAAAATAATTGCTAAGATACTAAGGGAGAACTCGATGTGCCTGATATTAACTATTCTGTTTAAAATTTGCAAGAGCTGCTTTTTTTTAAAGGGAAATAAGTTTTAAACAACCTGGGATGTGCAAAGTCTTTAAATCCGAATTTAAAAAAACTATAATTTTTGTAAATAACAAAATTTAGAGGATGAGATAATAAAAATTCTAGAATAAGAAATTTCCAATTTATTTTTGGGCGACGTTATTATACATAGGTTAAAAATTCTCTATGTTTGTGAACATTATTTATGAAATTATCAAAATTATATATACACCATATGACGAAAGTGCCCACACTATGAATTTAAAAAAATTTAAGATTTAATTAATTAAATTGATCAAGCATACTTTGACTAAAAAATGACTCATTTCTGGTGTCGAAATAGTAGTTTCATCAGATAATTGAGTCAATATTGCTGACTGAATGAAGTAGTCACTTCAAATGACTTATGTATTTCTAGCCCCAAAAAATGCATGATTTATTTCCCATGATAAAATTGTAAAATTATTTATAACCTAAAATTCCTGATGAAATTCCTACAATTTAATAGATGATTCAAATTAGGCCTGAGTAATTAGATCAACTCGTCATTATTGATGGAAACATTTTCGTTGAGAATGAATTTTTTTCTTATTTCAAAATTCAACTAAATGGGAGAATGTTCAAATAAACTATTGAAAATTCGTATTTTTCGGTTAAAGATTTATCGTTTTAGTTGAAAACACATCTCTATGTATAAAATAGTTACTATTTTGTTGAATACTCGTAGATTTTTCCATCGACAGTGTTTTTTTAAATTGAGCACTTTCAATTTTAAAAATATTAACTTAATATTTTTAGTTGAAAATTTAAATATTTGATTGACTTTTCTCGTATTTTGTTGAAAATCCTCTTTATCTTAGTAGAAAATGAATCTTCTTGACCGAAAATGCTACTTTTCGTTAAATTCAACTATTTGTCTATGTTAATTAAAAATTCATGTTTAATTAATAATTTAAGTATTCCATTTTTGACTTAATTTTTTGGTTTTGTTTAAAAATTCAAAACTTTACGTTCAAATCCATGTTTGGTTGAAATTTTAACTGTTTTGTTCAAACTTTGTCTTTTTTTGACAATATCTAATCGTCATAGTTGTAAATTAATATTTTTGGCTGCAAATTTAACCCTTTTTTTGGACATTGGTGTTTTATTTCGTTCAAAATTTATTTTGTGAACTTAAAATGAACCTATTTTATTCTTGGTATTTTTCGTATTTTTGGTTTCAAAATTAATTTTCTTAGAGAAAAATTAATTTGTAATTCTTTTCAAATTTAATCAGTGAATTGAAAGATCCAATACTTGGTTAAAAATTTCATCTTGTAATAATAATTATAATAATCTTTCAATTTTTTTGTTGATTTAATATAGTTTTGATGTTGCAAAATTGTATTTCTTGGCCACAGTGTAGTCTTCTTGATTAATAATGCATTTTTTTTAATTTATCTATTTTGTTCAAAATTGTTTTCATTCTTCTGGTTAATAATTCATAATTTTATTTGATATTTGAGATGAAAATTTATATCTATTTTTTTTAGTTTTCTTCTTTGCTTAACAATGAACCCATTTTAGTTGAAAATTCATAATTTAAAAAAAAAATTAATCTCGCCAGTTAAAAATTTTATTTAATTCAATAGATAAGATCATTTGCAGTGAATGATTACATAAGTGGAGCAAATTGATTGATTTGAAGCGTCACTTTTGACTAATTTCTCAGTCGTCTAAAGAAAATTATTTAAAGTAATTAAAACTGATTTGGAATCAGTCACTATTTTCTGATTAAAATTAAAGGTGTACACCATTGTGAAGCTGTTTTTTTTATAATTTAACACAAGATTTTGTTACTGAAAATGTGTTGAATTGTTTTTTTTACATAAAAGTAAAAACATTCCCTAAGTTATAAGTTGATATGGTTCTGAGATAGATTTTATCATTAAGTTGAAGTTTTCTTATTTGTCATTTCTGGTGCAGAACTTGAAGGGTAAGAAGGGTTAACTTTCTCAAGGATTCTTGAAGACGAGAAAGTGACATATTGAGGACAAACGAGGCTAGTGCTTGAAACTTTTTAACTACTCAGTACAAAACTTATCTCAAGTTACTGGAAAACGTATATTTTTCTTCTTGATGGTTTTTTTGTATGGAATTACTTTCGTTTGTAGAAGATACATAAAGAAATTTGTATTAGTCGATTTGACGGTAATTGGATATTTTTTAAAATCAACTTCTATTTACATTTGTTAAAATTTTTAATGTCAACTAGAAGGGTTCAAAAGAATGAATGTGGACGTCCGCATGAAAAGGGCTCTTACGGATGGTATAGAGTTACCTATAGGGTCATATATCCGGATGAATTCCTAGAATTTAAAGTCCAATACGAACTTTTTATGTTAAAAAATGAGTCACTGGGGCATTTTTAAAGTTGGAACTATGAAAAACTTTTTTTTATCATTAAAAACAAATTAATGGAAAATACTGATACTTGCTAAATTTTTGGTATTTTAATGCATTAATTGTAACATTTTTGCAGTTGAATTAGGTGAAGGCAATAATTAATCAGGACCGAGACCTAAGCGAGAATAATCTTTATAGTCATGAATAACTGTTATAAACAAATTCACTCATAACGTATTTCTTAACATACTTTTTATTTTCTATGGAATCATTTCCTTTTATCTCATAGCATTGTTGTTATGAGATAATTCAACGATTTTTTTTGTATAAACAAGTGATCTAAACGAATAAGCTCATTTCCTATTTTTAAACAAAGAACATTGTTTTTCTTAGTGGAGTGATATCGTTTTATCTAAATAACAATCATATCTCTTACAGAATTTCGTCATTTAATTCATCTTTCAGTAAGCCGTTGGATTTTGCTTATTTGCGCTTTATTATTTATATTTTAATTATGAATTTTTTTATGTTGGCATTATCTGTTACAAAATAAATATTCTTGTTCAAACATTAAAATATTTGGTTGCAACAAGAACAACTTTCTTAAAAATGTATTTTTTTAGTTAAAGGTCCAACCCTTTGATTGAAAATTCAATTCTTTTTTTTTTAAATATTTTGTTTTTGTTTTGAGAAATGTATTCTTTTTAACTGAAAATGTAACTATTTTATCATTCATTAAATATTGATCATTTTTAATAGAAAATTTACAAATTTGTTTTAAATTTATGAATTTTGTTGTAAATTAATTTTTTTTTATAAAATCAATCTTCTTGATTTAAAATCGAAATATTTGGTTAAAAGTTAAACTGCAAGTAAAAACTTTATTTTATTAGTTGAAGATCCATCTCTTCTGTTAAAAATTCAACCACTTTACATAAAAATATTTTTTATTGCTGAAAATCCATCTTTTTTAGTTTAAAGTTGAACTAATTAGCTTTAAAATTTAACGGTTTTGATAAAATTTCGTTATGCTGGATTAAAAATTCTATTATTTCCTTTGAAAATTCAACTAATGAAATTGAGCTTGATTAAAAGGTCTTACCTGTTTAAACAACAAAAAATTTTAACTACTATTTTTAGTTGGAAAATTCATCTTTTTTTGTAGAAATTAGATCTTTTCTTGTTCAAAATGCAACTACTGGTTCAAAAGTTAACCGTTTTGGTTCAAGTTTATACAATTTTGTTGACAATTATTCATTTTTAGTTAAATTTTCCGTTTTTAGACTTGAAATTCAAATATTTTTTGTTTTTATTATAAAATAATACATTTTTGGTTCCAAATTATTCTTTTTCTTTAAATTGGACTACTTTTGACTTAAAATCAAATATTTTTTAGTTAAAATATTATCTAGTATATTGCTTCTTCAGAATTAATCTTTTTCATTGAAAATTAAATTATTTGGTTAAAGTCAAACTTCTTTATTAAAAGTTGAATTTCTTTCTGCAAAAAACCATAATTTTGGTTAAAAATTGAATTATGTGGTTTAAAATGATCTATTTTTTAAAAACTCCTTTTTCTTCTTCAGTAATTTTACTGCTTTGTGAAACAATCGTCGTTTTGGAAAAAAAAACTTTAAGTGTTTTCTGAAATATTCGTCTTTTTGGCTTTTTGGTCAAAATATAATATTTTTGTTGATAATTGTTCTTCTTAGTTAAGAATTGATCTCTTTATATTAAAGAATCAACTACTATCTAAAAAATGAATCTTTTTAGCTTAAAGGTTTGACCATTTGATTAAAAATGCAACTTTTAGATGTGAAGTCAATTTGGTTGTTTGCTGAAAAAGTCAAATTTTTGATCGAAAAATGATCTTTCTTTGTAGAAAATTCCTCGAAAATTTATCTTTTTTTCTATACAAATATTCTCTTTTATTTGAAAATACAAATATCTTTTTAATGCAATATATTTCAAACGGAAAAGTTCCCCGTTTCTAGACTTGAAATTTAAATATTTTTTGTTTTAATGATAAAATAATACATTTTTCGTTCAAAATTAATCTTTTTCTTCAAATTGCACTATTTTTGACTTAAAATAAAATATTTTTTAGTTAAAATATTATCTATTATATAGCTTGTTCAGAAATAATCTTTTTCCTTAAAAATTAATTTATTTGGTTAAAGTTGAATTTCTTTATTAAAAGTTGAATTTCTTTCTTCGAAAAACCATAATTTTTGTTGAAAAATAAATTATGTGGTTTAAAATAATCTATTTTTAAAAAACTCCTTTTCTTTTCGAGTAATTTTACTGCTTTGTAAAACAGTCGGCGTTTTGGAAATAAAACGTTAAGTGTTTTCTTAAGAATTCGACTTTTTGGATTTTTGGTGAAATATATTATTTTTGTTGATAATTGTTCTTCTTTCTTGAGAATTTATCTCTTTTGATTACAAAATCAACTACCGTTTAAAAAATGAATCTTTTTCGCTTAAAGATTTGACCATTTAATTAAAAATTAAGCTTTTTAATCTGAAGTCAATTTGATTGTTTTCTGAAAAGTCAAATTTTTGATCGAAAAATGATCTTTCTTTGTAGAAAATTCCGCGAAAATTTATCTTCTTTTCTAGAATCTTTGCTAGGAAAATGCAATATATTTCTACCGGAAATTTTAAGAGTCGTATATCGAATTCAAGATAGCAGCTTGAAATTAAATTTAATTACTTTATTCATACAATTATTTCATTTCCATTAAATTTATTTTAAATATTTTCAGACATTTTTATGAATTTAATGGATTACCATAAATTTCCATAAATTTAATAGATTTAATCAATTTCAAACATTTTCATAAGTTTCCATAAAGTTTTATAAATTTCAGCAAATTTTAGAATTTTTTAAAGATTACCATACATTTATTAAATGTTAATAAATTTAAAAAACATCCATACATTTTACAAATTCATAAATTTCTGGAGAATTAAAAAAAAATTGATAAATTTCCTTTACCCATATGAATTCCTTGAACTCCGGCAGTAAAACGAGGTTAGAATCGAGTGAGTTTCGCTTGCCCCAAAAGGGATTTGACACAATGGTATATAATAATCATAACAAATCATCCCATACTCACATTCCCTTATTCTCATGAAAAATGACTTTTTTTTAGAGTATTTTAGGGTGCGCAGACTGTTAAATTTTTTCTTACGAATTTTTTATATTTTATATAAGGAGTTTATGGAATCTAATCAAAGAAAAAATGTTAACTTTGATTTTAAACAAACCTCCTGCGATTATATAAGTTAAAAAGAATATCCGCCAAATAATGCAATTTCTCTTAATAGTGCGAATTTCTCCAGCATGTCTCTGTTTCTAAGACGTAGCTTTGAAACTCGCCTTTCTCATCTTTCTTGCATAAAATGAATGAAAGTGCACTCTAGCAGGTGAAATAGTTTATTGATTGTCCTTAGGAAGATTAGGAACGCAAGAGCGTGTTCGATAACGGTCGTATTTCACTTCCTCTTGATCACTCATGCGAATATTCCTAATCGACTCCTCACGTAAACACTTGGAAACAGAACGCGAAATTTTCAATCGATATCTTGATTCGAGACTGTGCGATATAGCATGCAATGCAGACACGGAGGTTTGGGGGCGTGCATTATTCCTGCAGTCTAATGGCTGGAATTTATTAGGCGATAAGTTACTTTGGCTACCTACTCGACGCGTTACGAGAGACTTAAGAGGAGGGTGGACATTTCGCCCTTGTCACAGTGAGCAGCAATTATCACTATACTCCGCAGTTGATTTACTCGAAAGGGGCCGTTCGTGCACTACGTTACCAATTTTGGGAAATTTTTTCACCCCCTTTCACCCTTTCAACCCTTTAAAATAACTTATGCGTTAGCTCAACATTGATTTAACGTTTAGGTGGTCTGTCCGAAAAATACCACAATGTGTCATGCGTCATGAGAAAGAATTAAATCTGATTCCTTTTTAAGTACTCTTCTTTGGAAGCCACAATCCTCGTCCAGCCATCCTTGCACTTTCGGAAACAATTCTTATGATAGTAACCTTTCGGAATTTGGAAATTTTGTCGACCATTTTGCCACGTGGTGTCGAAAACTGGAACTAAAAAGGGCCGGTACAATTTTAAAGACGTATTTTAATTTTTGCATAAAAGTGTTTTTACAATTGTTTTATGAAGCGTAAAACAGTGATTGAATACTAAAAACAAATCTTCGTCAAATAAGAATCGTTTTAGATAGAATTTACGTCGCAGTAAACCTAAGGAATAAATTTTATCTTTCAATTAGATGAAAACTCTGCAGCACCCTTATCTGATGAAAGATAAGTTTTCTGATGAAAATATTTATTTGAAATATGTGATATGTCAAACGGCATCTAGGTTGATCGAAAAAATTTCCTTCGTAAACTTGAAAATTCTCGCGGTATTTATTTTTTAAATCGTCTTACTTTATTTAAATGATATTAACCAAAAAATCATTCACCTACATTGACAGGAATACATAGGCTGCACTTTGGTTAGTTTATACTTTATACTGTTTGGTTACAATCTTAACTAAAAGTTCGTTCAGCAAAAGTAAAGGATTGAACTTGGCTGCGTATTCACTATATAAAGTATAAACTCACGAAAGTGCAGCCTATGTATTCTGTAACTGTAGGTGAATTATTTACCTGTTAATATTATATGCCGTTGGCGATAAAAGGCGGCAGGCGAAAGAAACCCTTTATTTTTCACCCCTGAATCTTTCACTTCCAAGTTTTTTGTCAAGTTTCCTTTCCTCTGCCACCGCGACGAACACTGTTTACCACGTAAGGATCACGTGATGGTGCGAGGAATGGGATGCGCCCAGAGACGGCACAACTGTAGTCCATTCTGACTCGCCCTTAAATTTCCGGCCACTACCTTCTCAGTAAAATTTCATTTTTATCTTTTTACTTTATTTTTCTTTGCTACAAATTCTTTTATGGATAAGCTGATCACTTATTTCTCGCTCTAATTTTATCAATGCAAAGTAATGTTATAACTTTTAAGCCTGATAAACATAATTTTAGTAGTGGCCAGGATATGACCTATTCTTATATTTATTCAATTATTATCATTTATTTTATTACATTATTGATTCTCATATTTTTACATTTATTAATGGATGAATAATTATATTCTAATGCTATATTATATTGTACCTACTCTTATGTTTATTTTTATTTTTAAAAAGAAATAATTAATATCACAACTATTCTTCTATTATGTATACTTTAGATTAAAGTTTTGTAATAAGGAACATGTAATGCTGAGAGAGCAGGAAGCAGGCATATCAGGTGGCCGCCACGACGACGCAGGCGGAAATGATTTGATTGACCCGCGCTTCCAAAATTCGTCGGAGTGGGAAGAAATATCGGACCGAGACTCCCACTTCCACCTTTCACGTCCAAGGGGTGGCATCAGCCGCTCGCGCTCTCACGCTCTGTTCCTAAAGGAGCGCGCCTCTGCCACAGTCGTCACTCATTTCCTCCCGGTCCGTTCAAAAGTTTTAAGACTGCTTAATAAAGCTCTAGAAGTCATCGAGTCTTGGGCTAAACTATGGAGAATTAAAATAAACGTAGCAAAGTCAGAATCAATTCTTTTCTCAGTCAGAAGACCAGCTAAAATTAATCCACCCAAAATGTTTAACGAACCAATATAATGAAAAAATCCCGTACAATACCTAGGGGGTAAACTTCATAAACATTTTAATTGAGAGCAGCATATCCATGAAACTAAAGGGAGAGCTCTCCCCCTTTTTCTTTTCCTTTTTACCGTCATCACTCGGCTTCAAGCCACGCAACTAGCAAGACGTACTCCACGCTTGTCTTCCGCCTAAGCCTGCTTTCCCAGCCTAGGGACATCTAAAATAAAGGCAAAATTTAAACTTGGAATCACTTCCATTTGTCATTTTTGAATAACAACTGCTCTTTTCAGAGCAAATTTTAACATATGGATTTTTGGAGGGAGAACATCTCTGGCCCCTTTTCTCGTGAATTTACTCTATTCCTCCTGGTAACTGCCGGCGCTCCAACAGAACGCCAGTCATCAGTCGGAGAGGTTGGATTCTGAGCAAGGGTCTGAATTAGTCTTTTTGATGCCGAGCACACTCCAATAACCGTAATACACTGCTTATATGTGCACAATAATATCCTCTTATAGCAGTAAGTTCTTCATCGTCAGCCATACCATCGTCCATGTCAGGACTGGGAAATCTAATAATTGGCTTGCTTTGTCTTAACGTTTTCTGCCTCAACCAGTGCTTGCATGACATTCGGTTCCTTAGATTTTTCAAGTAATTCATTTGCCATTTCGGCATCAGCTCCTTCCATGAAAATTAATGGATGGTATCTGTTAATAATAGCTCCAGCTATCCGACGAAAATCGACTAGGTTAGGAACGTGTTGTATCTGACTATTTGCTGAAAAAATTTGAAAATTGCCTTGATGTGTCTGTTCCTAGCTTCGACAATCCATCTTTACTTTGTCTTCAGACGCGATTCGTTAGCATCTTCTGTTGTAAGTTGCTGCTGATGTCGTGGAAGAGGAGCTGGCATATTCCAGATAATACCTAAACGCGCCAAAAGATTAGTGGCATCTCAGTTATTCCCTATCAACAATGACAATATCGTTTTCTTGGAACCACCTTCTCATTCTGTCAGCGTCTATTGCGAATTCATGTTGTAATATAGCAGTAACATTATTATGGCTGTCAGAAAAGTACGGTCCTTTAATTTCGAGAATGTAACCATTAGGTGCAACTATTAATATAGGTTTGACTAAGTTCAGTCCTTTGTGAAGACAATATGACTGTCGCAGAGCCCTGCAGAAGTTGCTGCTCTTATAAGTGTAAAAGCATGAGCCATCAATACACGCAATAACTTGAGGATCTTGTGGTTCTGGGTTATATAATTGATTAGCGAAATCAGTAACATGTCTGATAATATAATCTTCTCTTACAATTGCGTCAAATCCGATGTTGTTAGGTGCGAAACGTTGCATTAAGGATTTTCTGACCGTGGCGATGGCTCCACTAACTGACTGTCTACTTGGATATTGGAACATGACTTTGAGACAAGCATTCGATAGACCTTGACGCAGTTTGCATAAAATCATCAGTAAATCTCTCTTTTTCACATAATTGTAACCAGCTTCACGGGGCTCTCTATCACAAAAAGTGAACAATTCTCAAAACTGTTCTTTGGCTACGGGACAAAGAGATTCAAATGCAGTGTCAGACAGGCTAATTTCGTCAACAAGTCTAGTCTGACTTAAAGGTACGTTACGAAGTCCTTGCAGAAATGCTTGCAGCAGTGAGCCTCTAATTACGTATGGCCTGTTAACGAATCGTAAGCGCTGTAAAAGTGACTGCAGAATTAAACCTTCATTATTTAAATGATGTGGACATGATCTTACGTTTTCCGGGATGTAAATATCGCAAAAAATAAAAACATTTACTTTGCATTCGACTGATAATCTTTGTGTATTATCAGCGGTTGTAGTCTGCGTTAAGACATTCAGTCTTAAGCATGTGGGATCCTCCTCCATAGCAGCGATTTCGTTACAAATAGATTGATTGCAATTAGAGCATATCTTTGTCAGATGTTTAACTTTTAATGCCGGTCTTCGTAATCCATCTCATCTGTGAATAGCGATTTGCCTTTTACCAACATTCCCATCTCCGTCGATTCGAATCATGAGACGAGGAGCAAATCGTTCATCACACACGTAACATTGTAAGAGATTTCTTAATGCCATTGTGATTAAAGATTTACACTTATAGAATGCAAGTACTTTATTATGAATTGCTTAAGTATACAACCTCTACTAACACTATACAAAAAAAATTAGACTGACTATACAATGTAGCGGGTCTAACGTTTACTTATCCATGAAGTAACGTGGTTAAAAGAGAAAATTAAACAGAATAACAAAATCGCATGCAGCAATCTGCCTCGCAGTAGCGTGAATGTGTACGCAGAAAGGAATCGCCAATTAAAAGAAACAAAATAACAGCCAAAACAAGTGTACCACACTGGCCCGCTGTAACGGGAATATGTACTCAGAAACAAATCGCCCGTTCTTTGTAAACACAAAATGACTCGCACAAAAATGATAGCAGGGCTCTCAAGTTATTGTTCTTATGATTATAAAAGTACTAATGTGGCTTATAAAACCTGCGCGCTGCGCGCACCAACACCGATTTTTTATTATTTTGTTATTTGTTTCCTTTTTCGAGGGGAAAGGGGATCAAGAATGGCATAAGTAACGTGGGAGTCAAGAGGGACGTGTCTTGAAAACATCCTTCTTATGATTTTCCCTCATTGGCTGGCTATTGTCTTGGCTACTTTGTCTTTTTTGGCAGAATATTAGCAATAAAGCACAAGTTCACATTTAATGACCTTGAAAAATGACCTGTGTTAAGGCCATGACTTTCTTTGCATTTCCCTGTTAGAGCCCAATAACTTTCATAGGGATAATTTTTTTCGCAGGGCCGCAGTTTTCAGGATATTTGGTAATGTTTCTTGAAATGGTTGGATATTTAACCTTCTATAACTCTAAAACTGGCTATTTTCGGACTTTCTGCCCCATAACAATTTTGATAGAGACATTGTGTACTACAATTTTACGAAGTTTAATCAAAATCAACCGAAAGCCATTCCATGTACATTTGCCTCGGGGTCCTTTGTATCTCTTTTTTTGGTAAACAACTTTCATCTATCAATTTTTTTTTCGACCTTTTGTCATTTTCCCACATTTGTATTTTTATTTTTTTTCCATTATTATGATTAAAACCAAAACTAGGCGTCGTATCAAAAAGTGATTCATGAAAAATTTTTAGATCTTTTTTGGGATCACAATATTTTTCTTTCACATTTATGCGGATCCTGCAAAGTTTAGCCACAAAATAAAAACTTTGATTTTTTATTATTTTTTTCAATATAAATTTTAATTTTTGATGATTTTTTTATATCGGATGTTGTTTGGCTTCAAAATTTGATTTTTTATTGATTTTTCAAATCTTATCAATGATACAACTCTGATAATTTGCTTTTTATAGAAAAAACTCATTAAAATAAATTCTTTGGCTTTTGTCGTTTGAGCTTTTTAATGGTTAAACCGGAGATTGCTTGGATCTTATATTTGAAGTCTCTCGAAATTATAAGATGATCGTCTGTCTATATAAAAAAACGATCGACAGATTGAAGTTACCAAAACGGGAAAATAAAAATGTCGCTCGTTTCTCGCATCTTGTCGATAGAATGCATCACTATTATAGCTAATAGCTGCTTTGTAAAATTCTGTTTTATTTCCACTAAGTCTTGAAACCATGAAACTTCTAGAAGATACTTAAATTAGGAAGTAGACAGAAATGACCGAGTTTCACCAGAAATTGCTGAAAAAGCTGCTATGAATGGGTTGTTGCAGGCCTACCAGGGCGAGGGTCATTTTCCACTGAAGTACGACTACATTTAAAATGCCTAAAGAACTCTTTAATTTGGGCATCCCTGATAGACTCATCAACAGGCCAAATGTGAATGGCAAAGTTTTTGGCAAAATATAATGCACACTCTTTGTTCGGCAAGTTCCGTCATCCTGAAATGCGACGCGTACATCTTTAGAGCACGAGGTCAGATTATGTCTAGAAAAACCTTGTATTCTGTGATTTTTCGCTTTTCTCGTTTAATGAAAAGGTGCTAACTCTAAAATACCAAATAAAAAGGTTCTTACCCTCGTGGCGCACTCTCGAAGCATCAAAATCCCGTATAAATTTTATTGTGGACATCAGCGCCCTCAACTGTGCAGCATCTTTATATTTGGTCTCCACGAGCTAGCACCTTTTCATTTGGTTTCTCTGAGATGGAACCTTTTAACTTGGACAGGTCGATATGATTATATTACCGTCTGGTGCACTATGAGCTTCGATAATAAAACATAATTAGTTGCAAATATTAAAAAACAGAGTAGAAATATGGCGAATATCCACAAAAATATATTGTAAACAAACTGTTGCACTAACAAGCAAATAGTTGCATTTTGTAGCAAAGAAAATTTGTGAACAAAATAGTTGATCTTTTAAACAATTATTTGCATTTTCAAGCCAAGAAAACTAAGTTTTTTTAACAGAGAGGAATTTTTAACTTAGAAATTGATTGGTAAATAAAAAAGATCAAATTTCGACAAAAAATATGACTTTTCTACCATAAAGATTGCATTTGTAATAAATTTTTAACCAAGTGCATGAATTTGTTAAAAAATAGTTGCATTTTTAAATAAAAAAGACAAATTTTTAACAACAAACAAACGAAATTTTTAACAACACAGTTAAATTTTGGACTAAAGAGATGAATTTTAAATAAAGTAGTTCAACTTACAACCAGATGCTTGAATTGTTGACTATGGAAGATGTCCTTTTGATCAAATTCGCATTTTCAACAAAATAATTAAATTTTCAATTTAATAACAGACTTTTGAGCCACAAAAAATTAACTGATAACTAGAAATCGCTATATTTTCTTATATATAAATTGTTTTAAAGTGATTCTTTTTTGGTAAAAATTAGGTATACAAGTATTGACGCTACAAAATTTATTGGCAAGGCATTATAGAAAATATATACTGGATATAAAATACTAACATTTTTATGTTTTATTTGTTGATAAATAAATGATTTTAATTAATGTTTAAAAATTAGGAATCAATTTTTGATTATATTTTAAATCTCTTGAAAATTTATTGGATATCTTTTAAAATCCCGTAAAACTTTTTAAAGCTGATAAAAGTACCTGCGAATCTTTTAAAATACCCTCAAATGTTTAAAATCCTTCGAAATCCTATTAAATTACTGGAATCAATTAAAAACTTCTTTGAGATTTTTGAAAATAACATTAATAATTTCAAATCCTTTTAAATCTTTTGAATTTTTTTGCAGATCCTAAAAATACCAAGAAATATAAAAAAATACATTAAAATATTTTAAACCGTGTCATAATTTTGTCAATTGATCCTTACAGGATCAATTTAATAAAAACTTTTAAAAGTTAAAAAAAAACAGTTAAATTAAGTATAAGAGAGTAAATTTAGAAGAATTAAAGTGAACTTTAAACATTCAAAAGAATTCCAAAGAATTAATAGAATACATAAGAAAATAATGAGAATTCAGGGTGAATTAAAATAATAATTTCAAATCTCTTCAAATCTTAGTAAACCTAGGAAATATACCACTTCTCTGAAATACATTCTATAAAATCCACTTAATTTACTGATTTGGATGAGTTTCATAAATAAAATAAACCAAAACTTTTTTACCTTGCTAAGAAAATAATAAATTATGTATGCTATTTAGAGTTTATGTTTTCTGGAACCAGGTATTCAATATTTTTGCGTTATAAGCTGCTTTTATTGAGCTTTAGTCTTTTTATTGGGATATTCATTCCTTCTTGTATACTTTACTCTTATCGCCTCATGTTTTTCTTTTCGTTTTTTAACATTTTCTCTTCTGTCAAAAATTTTGAGTGTGGATTCGATTGTTTGCCTTTAATTTTGTCTATTTCGCTATTTATTTTTCTACTAAAAACAGAAACAGAGTGAAAAAATGTTAAAAATGATAAATAAACATCATTTCGAAGAAAAACTAATTGAGCTTATGCTCCTGATGTAATTAGAAAAATAAGTACAATTTCTACAAAAAATTTATAATGAATAAATTTTAATCGTGTATAGTCGTGTATAGTCAACAAAACTTTATTCTTTTATTATTTTAGGCAAAACTGATTTTTCACCGTGTGTTTTTAGAATTTAGTTAAATAGCTTTATAAAAAAGGTACACCTTTTTATACTTATAGTGAAAAATTACTTTCGCCCAAGTTATATAAAAAAAAAATTGTGTTTCGTCCCATGAAATTCTTATTATTGTTTGGCCTTCGGTGTGCAGACATCTTGTCAGCTGACGCCACAACATGAAACAACGGTCACGCCGATAGATGTTACTTCAATGAAAAATAATACAAAAAAATTCCTTTTGTTTTAAAATAAAATCAATTGAAAAATCCTTTGGAAAATTTTTTTTACCGTTCTTAAACAAATTTTAATGTTTTATTGCGTAACTTCTGTTGCGAATTATAAGAGTTATTTCTGGTTACATAGATGGACATTAAAAAACGCAAGGTTTTGTTGACCATTTGTTTTATTTTCGAAAAAAGTTCCTAATTCTAATACTTAAAACTTAGAGGATGAATAGTAAGATACTTTTTCTTTAATCCGACGTCAAAACAGGACCAAAAAATGAATCCTCAGTTGTAAATCGAAAGCTGTTTATGTATCGACCCTTTTTTTCGTCTTCCTTATTTTTATTATTATCAAATCATAAGAAAAGAACATTAAAATAAAAAATAAAAATATATTACCAACGTTTCGGCACTCACAAAGCACAGGAATAGCAATACTTCGACGATGCTCACTCCCTAGCACCCAAGAATGTTGTAAGGATTAAAAGGCAAACTAATAGTAAACAAACCTGAAAATAGAAATTACCTTCAATCCAAGTCAACCTAATAAAAATTGAATAAATTTAAATGAGAATAATGACCTCCAATCCAAGTCAGCTAAATCAAAATTTAATAAATTTCAATGAAAAATCCCATTTAACGTCCAATCATCCAATTGATGAAAACTAGGAGTTAGGAGTTTTTATTAATGTGAGGATTGGACGTTAAATGGGATTTTTATTTTGGATTTAAATCTAATTTAAATTTCTTAAACAATTTTAAAGATTTTGCTTTTTAAGTTAATTTTAGGGTTCTTACACATAAATTTTAAATCATCATCTGTCAAAGCGAATTTTGGGGTACATAATATTTTTTTACTCTGGCTTACAATTAAATAATCTAATTTTCACTTTAAAACTTGTTATAAGGTACTAAGAAGAAGATTTTCACCAAATTTTACAATTATACAACCAGTGTATTTATTAATATAATTCATTGACATCAAAGTGCCCCGTCTGTAAAGAATTACCCATTTAAGCAAAAAATCGTGAAAAAGATAAAAATTTCTTGACAACAGAGTTAAGAAAAAAATAATTCTTCAAAAAAGGGGTGAAGAGAGAAAAAGGGGGAAAAGCAAAAGCGGCAGTATAATCTGTAGTCTAAAACATGAAAAAGATTTTCAAAATTTATCATTAGGTTCTGTTTTAGTTTATGTAAGGTTGCTAGTTGTTTTATTAATCACAAATTCGGCAATTTATTTGAAAGTACTTTTGCCAGAGTTTCTTACCATTCCAAAATGTTCGAGCAAAAATATTCACGAAGTAGAAATAGTCATGAATCTTACGATTCACTTTCTTATAGAACTATTTCAAAATGAATGTCTTGTATGCAATTAAATCAGAAACGAGTTATTTTTTCACTTCTTAACTGTCGATATAAAACTTTACTGCAGTCTTAATAAAGGCAGTAAACCATGAAAGTTTTATTGAGGGTGAGGTTTAAAGCTTATCCACCAAGGCTCAAAAGTTTCCTTTAGCTTAGAGAGTCTCGACTCTGAACACGAACTTATAAGTATGGACAATAATTTTCCAAAATAGATTGGAATAGCTATCCGCGAATTTGATTACACTAATATGATTACGATAATACAGGAAGCAAGCAAATAAAATGTTTTCTTCAAATTCGGATATAATTTCAGACAGAAGAGGAGTTTTCAGCTAATTCATTAGGGGCTGTTTAAAAAGTACGTCCCGGTGCAATTGGGAGGGGGGGGGGATAATGGCTTTGTGACGATTTGTTAAGTAGGGATAGCTTAAGAAAGATAATGAATATAAGTAAGAATTTTTTTAAATGCTTGAAAACATAAAGATTAGTGCGGAGGCAAAAAAGAAACCTGCATAATGTTGAAGTATTGGTCGAGATTTGCCGAAATCCAAAGATTTTGCATTTTCCGCTTACCAGTTTTTTTATTTGGACTTGAATTTTCAGTCTAGGATAAATTTTTCCAAGTTGGCTGCTTCAAATTTGGGAATGTTTCAAAATTAATAAGATTTTTCTTGTAAACGGTTAAACGGATATTAACAACTGTCACGTTAACTTTTTTATTTATGAATTTCTATTTTAAAAATATCCTTCTGAATAAAAAAAATAATTTGTTGATAAAAATCTCATTTGTTTTATAAACAAGTTGAGAATTTTTCTTTTTATAGCAAATTTTTCATTTGACACTGTTCTGCATTACTTTTGGACATACACGCTGAAAGAAGTACGATGTAATTCTTATCATTGACACGCATAAAAGATTTTTTCAATTTTTGGTTGAAAAAAAACATTTATTGTTAAAGTTAATAAAAAACAAATATAAATGCTTGTGATAAAAATTACAACGTATTTCTTTCAGCGTTTAGGTCAAAAGTAATGTAGAATAACGTAAGATGAATAAGTTTCTATAAGTAGAAGAAATTTCAAATAGGTTTAAATAAATGAGATATTTATCACAAAATTCAAGTATGCAAATTCAAAAGCATATTTCTATAATAGAAGTTCATAAATAAGAATTTGGACGTGACAGTTTTTAATGTCAGCTTAGCCATTCACGAAAAAAATATTAGTCATTTTGAAATATTATAATTTTCTTGATATTAACTTTTACAAAAAATTTTTTTGCGCTACCTAAACTTCATAAAATATCTTTTAACAAGTAAGCTATAAAAGATTAACTCAAAATTTTGAAAAAATATTTCCAAATTCTAAAAAACCTACTTGGAGAAATTTAACCTCGACTAAAAAGTCAAGTTCGAATAAAAAAAAACTAGTAAGCAGAAAATTAAAAAAAACTTGGATTTCGGCTAATCTAGAACAATACTACGAAACTACGCTTTTTGGCTTAGAACACTTTCTTATTTTTGTGTGCCGGTTTTTTTAAATATTTCTAATTTTTTCTCCCTGTTTTCAACAAAATAATCCCTTTTCTAGTTAAATGTAGATTTTATTTTTCTATTCCATTTTTAGCTGAAAATGTATCGTCTTTAGTTCAAAATTCAAATATTTTTGTTCGAAGCTTGTGTATTTAGTTGTAAATTCGTATTATTGAGTACAAAATTAATATCCTGGATTCAAAATTCAACTACTTGTTACTACTACTTTAACTGATTTTTAGTATTTTTGTTATTAAAATATCAGCTTTCGTATTTTTGATAGAAAAACATTTTTTTTTAAATTCTACTGTTTTTGTATTTTAAATTAAAATTTGTTTTTATAAAATATCCATTATTATATTTTTGGTTACGACTTAATCTTTCTTTATTGAAAATTAAGCAATATGGTTGAAAGCTGATCTTTTTTGTCAAGAATTAGTTGTTTCTGTTCAAATTCTTGATTTGAGTTAAACATTCAACTATTGTTTAGAAAATTTAACTAACTTGTTAAAAATTTGCCTTTTTCTCTAAAAAGTTTACCTATTTGTTTATGGGTGTAACTTTTCGCTTATAAATTATTTTTCAATTTCAATATTAAGTTTAAAAGTGATTATTTTCGTTCGATATTTCATCTTCGTGTTTGCTTAGTTTAAATAATTTAATAAAAGTCGTTCCTTTTATTTGAAAATTCATCTGTTATGTTTTAATTTGTTTTTTTGGCTAGAAATTTTACTGTTCTTGGTTGGAAACTCATTACCTTTTTTTTTATTTGGCTCTGTTTCTAAAAGTTAAACTATTTGGTTGGAAAAGGATATCTGCTCTAGTATTAATATCGTTTTTGTTAAAATTTCAAATATTTATTTATTAAGTTACCTCTCTTGGTTGAAAACTAATCTTTTCTGATTAAACAAATTTTTTTTTCTAAAAAATTCGATTTTTAATCATGAAAACTCAACTATTTTGTTTATCTTTCTTCACTAAAAATACATCTTCTTTGTTAAAAATGCTAATCTTTCGTTTAAAATTAAACTATGTTGGTGAAAAATACAAATATTTTGTTAAAAATGCAATATGTTTGACTTGAAACCTAAACGTTTTATATCGCATGCAATATATTTCCCCTGTTCTAAGAGCAGGTTTGGCTGTGGAGTCTGCTAAATATAATGTTTGTATCTTGCATATTTTATTTTAGGCGCTTATCAAATAAAATCGAAAAAAAATTTGATCCAAAGAAAGAGAGAGGGGGGGGGTGTTTTTATTGATAATTTAAATTAGGGTATATTTTTAGGTTCCTATAGAAATTCCGTGTTATTTGCTTAGAAAAAAATTGGCTCCACAACACTGTTCCGGTCCAGGTCGTCGTGAAGAGCCTGGCAAAGTTACGATCTAAAGCTCTCCACCTGAGCTCGTTATTGTCTAAGGTCTTTTGTTTCAGCCATCGTTAACTCCACTGGCACTCATCCACGTGTATTTCTTATAAACTATTGGTTCTCACACTTTCCTGTCCTGGCATACCTATTTAGCTTTCCTCACATCCGTGCATTTTCTTATGCAAATTCCTGCTCTTCTATAGCTTCTATATCTCTTCGAATTATGGTCTAACTCGCAAACAATCTAACCATTCTTTCTTTGGTATGCCTCTGAGCAAACTGCCATTTAGTTTAGCTTGATGCACTCGTTTCGATAGTCGTATATTTAATTTTAAACTTTTACTCCTGAACTCTGACCTGTGATCTTTGACACCGGATATTAACTGCATGCATAACCCAGAAAAATCTTCCTTTTTATTCTTTTTCTTTAATTTGCTTGCGAAGACTGAGTATTCAATGCAGTCAACTATTTCGCCATACATTTGCTGAAATCGTGTGCCAAACCCATTTGAAAAGTCATGAAAATTCCTGGCATTCAGCATTTAGAAGTTAATTTGAGTCTCCCATTCTGAATCACTTTATATTTTGAAAGGACGGAACAGGTTATTTCCTCGATGGAACAAGTTTACCTCTAGCCGTGGAAAAAAGCAATTCCGCGCAAGTTCGCATAGAAGTGTGTACGACTTATCATATAGTGTTTACCTGCTCTTCGTGCCTGGAGAAGTAGTTTCTATGAAATATCCCTCGGGGAAAGACCCAGACGCGTATTTACACCTTTTTTTATACTATTGTAGAAATACCTTATTTCTGGGAATATCCCAGAACAAGATTGGAAGTATCCTCCGAGCGTGGGTCATAAACATGAATACTATACAAATTCTACTTTCACAAACTTGCAGTTAATTAAAATACACTGTCAACATTTGCGTTCTGTTCGTAAGCAAACCGCAGACTACAAATAACAAGTAAAATTGTAAAATTTCTATGATTCAATGTTTGGTCAGTAAAAAAAAAAATTGTATAAAAGTTTTCGCTGCTGGTCGGATGAACAAAGTACATATATCACCCTCTTGGTCGCATGGTTCACGCGGTGTCGCGTCGGGTTTGTAGCTGGAACATTGGGGGCTCGATTCTCGTCGTCCACACCGTTCAAATCGTCGGACAGTTAAAAGATGTATTTTTTTGTGAATAAGACCAGGTGTAAAAAATTTAATTTCGGTTTTATCGAAACTTGCTGAATATATTTTATTTCAGAAATTAAAAAATTTTATTGTAGGGTCATGACTTTTATTTAAAAAAATTATTAATATTAACTACGTCGTAAGATTTAAAAAAATACCACCTTTCCCCTTCTTCGTCATGGATTATCACATAAAGCTCAAAACCCCCGAAGAATATTTTAACAGGCTTCACAGTCGAAAATCCTATCTCTCAAAATAGGGCAAATAGTGTGATTTTTCAGGAAAATAGGGGAATACATTTAAAAAAATAAAATTTATGCATACGTCCTCCATTGAATTAATTACGAAACGCTTCAGAACGCATTAATTTTCAACCAGGAAATATGATTTTTTAGTCACACAGTGGAATTTTCAAGAAACAAACGAAAATCAATTTTAGACTGAATCTAAAAATATAGTCGAATTTTTAAGACCAAATAGTCGAATTTTTAAGTTAAAAATTCTTATTTTTCAGACAATATTTAAATTTTCATACCGGAAAGGGGAGTTTTTGAACTAAAACTTTTTAAGCCTGAAAAAATGAAAATATAACTAAAAAAGGGAAAATTTCAACAACGCAGTTACATTGTTGAACAAGAAAAGATTTTTAACTGAACTTTTGAATTTCTAAATAACAAAGATCAAATTTCACATAAAAAACGTTTCAATTTATACTAAGCGCTCGAATTTTTAAATTAAGATGTGGAATTCTGTAAAGGACAGTTGACCTTTTGTTTCAAGAGGATGAGTTTCCTAGTCAAAATTTACCAAAAAATTTTCTAACTAAATAGTTTATTTAAAAAAAAATAATTAAAATTTCTAAAAAATAGTCGATTCTTCAACTAAAATGATTCAAACAAAGAAGTTAAATCTCTCATAAAATACTTGAGTTTTTAATAAAAAAAGTGTTAGTGGCAATGGAATGGAATATTCATAAAAATAGTAGATCCCTCCACGTAAATAGAAGTTTTTAATCAAACAGATAAAATTTAACCTATAACATCAAATCCATACGAAAAGAGATGAATTTTTAAACCAAATTTTAATTTTTAGGCAAAATTTTTTTTGTATGCATATAATTGAATTTTTACCCCAGGAAGGTCATTTTTTAACAGATTAGTTAAATAGTTAAGTTAGATAATTTAGTGTTAAACAAAAAACGTTTAATTGTGATAGAAAAATTTGCTCAAGAAAATATTATGGTATAGTAATTTTTCACCACAATGTTAATATTTTTGCTGAAAAAGATCAATTTTCCATAATTAACGGAACAGATAAATTGTTAGTGAAAAAATGGGTCTGCGACTGATACAAATTAATCATTAAAAGAGTCGTCCACTCCGGATCAAGTAGTTAAATATCAACGAAAAAAATGAATTAGAAATAAACAATTTAATAGTTCAATTTTTCACTAGAAAAGATCAATTTTTAACTGCAAATAAAATGTTTAAATTTCAGGTCAGCAAAAACAATTTTTAACAACAAAAAAAGAATTGTTAAGAAAATAGATCAATTTGTAACGGGTAAAATTAAATTTTAACCTCGATTTTAACTATGTAGTTGAACTTTCAACCGAATAGTAAAATTTTTAATCAAAAGAGGTGACTTTCTAAACAAAGAGATGAATCTTCAACAAAATACATACATTTTTTAACAAATAGTTGAATTTTGAATTTATAAAGGATACAGTTCAAAAATTAAATAGTTAAATTATCAGGTCAAAATGTATTTCAAAAAACGAATTTTTAACGAAATAGTTGAATAGTAATTTGTCTTTGAACCAAGCAGTTGAGTGATCAACAAAAAAAAACATTTTAAGCAAGTAATGTATTTTTCAACTAAAAAGCAAGATTTTAAGGTAAATTATGAGCAAAAAATGTAATAGAGTTGATATTTTATGAAAAAAGGATATTAATTTGAAATCTAAGAAAATAGATATTCTCATTCATTCAGGCACTTTAAGAAGCTGTTATTCACATTTATATTTTCCATTTGTGATGTCACATTCTGCATTTGGCAATTGTACTTCTAAAATTGGCAGCTTCTAATCTTCCCGAAAAATTCCCTGAGTCAAAAAAGGGGATTGAATAGTCGTCCTGAAATTCCCTGACGACTAGCAACATTTCTAAAAAATACTTGACTACTCTTTCTGAATTTCATTACCAGACGATTTGCATATAACTATTACTTTGTTTACTAAAATTTCATCAAAGTGATTAAAGTACGATACGTATGAGTTTGAGTTGGTAATTTCTATCAGGTGAGGATTGAATTGTTGAGGCTTTGAAATGTTCAAAGTTGTTGAACGACGGCTAACTTTCGTTCATAATGACGCTCGCACGCCATGCGGAAGTTTGATAACAGTTTGTTGGACGTTTGTTTACTTAGTAGCATGTACGTGAGCCAGCGTTTTCGAATTAAGTTTAAGTTGTAACGCCTTCCCGGGGCTGTTTATGGAAACCGGACAATCCTTGGACTTAAATCCAACAGCTGTGGTTGATTTTATCGATTCCATAGTGAATCTGTTCAACACAGGCGATATTAATTTGGCGAAATTTATTTAAAAAATAAGAAACTTATATGCAAACATAAAATACGAAATTAATATAAAGAATTCTTGAAGTGATAACTTCTCACCGCACGGAGTAAAATTTCAATAGCGGGTAACGTTAACGCTTCCTCTTTACTATCGCTCCTTCGCTTCTCCCACTGACTGACTCTTTCAGTCCCTTTCCCTCGCTCACTCGCTCACGTGCTCCCCCCCTTTTAGCTCGCATTATTTCTCCTCAATGTTCGTTCTCATACTCACGGAGCGTATGACAGTATTAGCAGTGTATAGCGGCATGCGCTCTTCTTGAATATTGTGGTTCGTACGCGTGCTAACTGTTTTCAATATAAC
Source organism: Druon quercuslanigerum (assembly GCA_010014905.2). Taxonomy (NCBI): domain Eukaryota; kingdom Metazoa; phylum Arthropoda; class Insecta; order Hymenoptera; family Cynipidae; genus Druon; species Druon quercuslanigerum. The sequence continues at coordinate 33,042 of JAAAKG020067569.1, forward strand.
TACTCATTCATTTAGAACATAATCCCAAATCGTTCAGTAAATCGAGTATTTTTTCAACTATTTTTTATGTTGAAAGAGTTCAAAGAAAAAGCACTTCAATTAACAATACACGAAGTTATCATTCTGCCAGGCGTCCCACGACGACTTTTTTTTAAATCCTCCAATAATATAGGCGAATTACTCAGGCAAAAAATAATCCACAGTCTATTTATTAGGAGTATTTCATAAAGGTTTACGATGCAAATTATGTAATGCGGAATACCTTCAAAACTCATAAATTTTTCTACTGACCAACTCGTGCAGTTTTACCAATCGGAAAGTTGGGATTGCACTTTAAATATAAATGCCGGTTGAAATTATAACACTGTTTGGCCGCGTTACCACATGCAGTAAAATATGACTCCCAAGGACAACTTAATGGTAACTGGAGGTTAATTGCATTGTTCTACGATTCGCTACGAATTTTAATCATATTGGAAAAAATATTAGCCCGAATAATCTTTCGAGTTTCACGAGCATTGGCGTGAATCTAATCCTTCCAGCTATTGTTAACATTTAGTGGACAGAGTGAAAAGGTTTTAAAAAGTTTCCGGGATTTTCGGTGCCTCGATTCATTGTTTGCTGCATGTCAAAACAAAAGAGATTTGCTTGTTCAAAATATTGGGAAAAGACGTATTCAGTTAAAAAATAAAAATTGCATTTTCCGCGGTCGTTATCAAAATATTATTATTCATTGTTTAGAGGGTTCGAGTCTCAATATTTTTCTTTGGAAAATTGTATGGTAGCCAATTATATTATATAATATTAGCGGGCAACCTTTTTTGTACAGGGTTTATCATACGCTGCAAATTATTCATCAATGGAAAACAAAAATTTGCTATAACATGCTGATCTATTTTTATTATTAAAAATTAAAAAATAAGAAAAAATAGAAAATTTTGTATTAAATATGACTATGTTAGAAGCTTACCTAATAATTCGATTTTTTTCGAAAATAGCTTAAATTAAAGGTCTTAGAATTTAGATATGTATTTATGGGTTAAAAAATGAAAAAGTCAAGCAACTTCGTTTTTTGGACGACTATATGTTAAAAGCTTCTCTAAAACTGCGATTTTTTTGCGGCGGGATTAAATTAAATGTATTGACATATGGATCTGCAATAAAAAATTAAATATGCTATTTCAAAGTATATATTTTTTCTCTCAGTATGGAAAAAATAAGGGCAATTCGAAAATTATTGTTAAATGAAATAACTGCATTCTAATATTTTCTTTTATTATAAGTAAGCAAACAATCAGAAAAATGAAGATGTGCTTTTTTTATTTTTAGATGCGATGACTGCAATATTTTCTTTTTGATAGACTGCCTTCAATAAAGGTGGAAACTGAAGATCTTGGGATATACATAGATGTGCAATAAGAAATGAAATTGCCTATTTTCTAGCATTGTTTTTTTTCTTAACAGAATAAAAATTGATAAAACTGATTACTTTTTTATCATTATGCTAGTGTGTTCTCTTTTAGTTAAATAGCCCCTAAAAATATGTTAAATTCAGGTTCTTTGCATGACAATAAAATTTTATATGTTATGGTGATATTTTTTCCCATCAGAGTTTAAGAGATATAAAAATTAGACAATTTTATTTTTTACACATAGCATTCAATTTCTGTTATCAGTGTGTAAACATTTGAAAAAAAAACAAAATTCAGTCTTGCTAGAAACCTAATAAAATAGAAAAATTTAAATCACGATTAAAATGTTCATTAAAAATTAAATTAAAAATTTTTATAGTGAGGTTTTTTAAAATTATTAGTGGCGAAAAATATAAAAATAGGGACATTCTGTTTTAGAGAACATTACTGTAAAATTTGAAATTTTTTTTGTACATGATTTTTTTTATTGCCCCTTTTTTCCTAATTTTATAATAATTGCTACAATTTTTTGTGTATAAATTAAAAAAAAATTTCCAGAAAGAAGATTAAGATTTTAGCGCATGCATTTTTCCCTGCACCTGAAAGTTGAAATTCTACTAAAATGTGGCCCGTCACAGTCAGTCATTTTTCCGATTGCTGACCGCCAATATTTTGTTGCACATGTCCTACAATAAGAAAATGTATTTTTTCCTCATAAGCTAGTCTATCCTTTAAAAATTCTTCTTTTTGAGTTTAAAATTTAACTATTTTCGTATTAAATCTTCCTTTTAAATAAAATTCATATTCTGGCATTAAAAAGTCAACTAAAATATTTTGTGGATTATAATTCAACGATTTCTTTGAAAATTTTTGGTGTCAATTAAAAAGTTTATCTATTTTAGTTAAAATTTCACCTTTCTTGGATAAAAATGCAATTTCATCCTTTTTTTTCAAAATTTAACTATTTTTTGTTTGTTCATTTAAATATTTCTCAGAAAATTTTCTTGTTTCAAAATTTATATTTAAGTATTGCAAAGTCATCTGAAATCTTTTTTAGATTAAAATTGGACCATTTTCTTCACAATTTGCCTTTTTGATTCAAAAATCCATATTTTTTAGTATAATTTTCTTCTTTTTAGGATAACAATGCAACTATTTGTTTCAAAATTCAACGATTTTGATCAAAAGTCAAACTTCTTTGTGGGAAACTCAGCTGATTTATTAAAAATTTTGTTACAGTTTAAAATTCAAGTATCTTCTTAGAAAATTTACTTTGGGTTTAAAACTCATATTTTTGTTTAAAAAAATCAAACCAAAATTATTTTTGGATAAAAATTTAAATTTTTTTGCTGAAAATTTATTTTTTTAATTCAAAAATTTCTTTGTTTTAAAAGCAATTTTATCTTTCTTGAATAAAAATGCAGCAGCTTGGTTAAAAATTAATCTTCTTTTCTTGGCGAATGAATTTTTTTTTGAAAATTTTTCTTAAACCGCATCTTCCAAAGATTACTTTTTTGTGTTGATTTTTTTGTATGATGAAGGTTTATGGTTTAAAATTCAATTTTCTACAGAAAATTCGTCTTTTTGGCTTTAAAATGTTATTTTTTCGAATTAAATTTAATCTTTTTTGGTTGAAATGTCAACGGATAACTTGTTTGTTGGAATTTTTTTTTTCAGGTTGGAAATTCAATCACATTATTCAAAAATGTACTAACTTTACTTAAAATTGAATTATTTTGTGAAAATTCAAGTGTTTTAAAAAAAGTCATCGTTTATGATAGAAAAGGAATGTTTTTTATTCAAAATAAATTAATAAATTTAACAATTGTAAATTTCTTTCTGAAATATTTTGTTATTCCGTTTATAAAAGATTTCATGTTAAAAATATTACAAGCTTAAAATGCTAGTATTTAAATGTTAAACGTCAATGATAATGATAAATTGGTGAACGAAAAATCAGGGGACTTTGAAAATAAAGTTTTCACCCTTTAAAGAACTTATTATTTTATATCAGAAACATTTACATTAGTTTTAAGTCTTATATTTTATCATTTTTGGAAGCCAAGAATTACGCACAGTAAGAGGGTGGGGGGATTAGAAATATTCGTTAGGGTTTGTTAGGGAGGGGGTGGGGGTGGTCTTGAAGAGGACCTACAATACATTTTGTAATTAAAGTACGGCTCCTAAGCAATTAGACCAAATTTTTCTTAAATTTTCCAAAACAGCCATGATTTTAAACGTTTAAAATCTGAAAAATAAACACTAAAAACAAATATTTTTTTCTCATAACTAACTAGCGTTCGATTAGCTTATTCAGACTAGTGTTTGATCATAACAAAGCTTTTAACTTCTGCTTAGCGCCATAATAGACCGCCTTGTCAGTGCCACATTTGTGGTCAGATCACTCTATCTTGGCTCCAAATAGTTTCCTGATACTTTTCCACACCAGGGTATCTGAGTCCTGCTTCTGACTTAAAAGGAGTATAAAAGTGTAATCAGGCTAAGCTAAAATGTAAATGATAAGAACTTCCTTGGAGTTCGATTATGTACTGAAGCGCATGAAATAGGACGAGTTGAGGAAGAAACTTAATTTTCAAAAGAAAGGACATTATTTTAATAATTGAGGGAAACTATGGTCCATGTCTAAGTTCCTGGCGAACGTTAGACTTTACGACTCCCTTCAACGAAAAGCCAGTCGAAAGCGATCGATCGTTCGATGGGTCGTCGTTCGATCACTTTCAACTCAACGCTGACAAATGTTACTCCGCGAAGGCATTACTCGTGAATAGTGATAAATTTCCACGAGTACTCCTTTCCACATAGACTGACTTCCAAAAGTCGAGTTCGTTACGAAAGTTCAAGCGTTGGAACTTCAAATGACTGACTTGATCGAGCAACGTTTACAGAGTCACTGACTTTCCGGTTCCAATATCGCACCGACCATTGACTTTTAATTTCAAAATTCTGATCAAAATTGCAATCTATTGACAAAAGTTAACAGCTTGTGAAATTAGGATTAGTTTTAAATGGTCCCTCTATTTATCCTACGAATACAAATGTTCAACAAAGAAAGACTTTCCATGTCACTTTTGAACATGAATTTGAGCTTAAATGTTCAATTTTAAAGCCAAGGAGACTACACCCAGAAAAAATTTTGTTTGCATCAAAGAAAATTTCTTTAAATTAAAGAAATTGGTCAAAGCCTTCGAATAGGGAAAGATGAGGAAATTTCTGCTTAAGGATTTATTCCGCGCAATCTCTTGGCACATTAGTAATGTGCATTCAGAAAATCTTTCTCTTATTCAAAAAAATAATTTCCATATTTCAAATTACTCACTTTAAATCAAACAAATCGTTTAAACAAATAGTTTCTTTAAGTGGAAGAAACTACTTGACGTTATTCAATAAAATCAAATAAATTCTAGTTTAATATAAAAATGTTTAAATGTTGAATCAAAAGAACCTAATCAAAAAATGTTTTTTTAATTTAATAAGAACGTTTTTCTGTGTGTAGCTTTCCATAAAAGAGTTGATTTTAAAGCTAAATATTTTAATTTACAGCCAAAAACATGAATTTTGAAATAGAAAATTTATTTGCTACTGAAAAATACGAATTTTCGAAAAAATCATCAATTTTTAACCCAATACTTGAATTTTTCACCAGGAATATTAATATTATACACCCCCTCTCCTAAAAAAAACACAAATTAATAACAAAATAAATAAATTTGTTAGCAAAAAGTTAACTTTTAGAAATAAAAAATTTCTGTTTACAACTAAAAATGTAATATTTAAATTTTCCATAAAGAAAAACAAATCTATTACAAAGGACTTGAATTTCCTTCCAAATATTTTAACTTTCTACCAACCTGTTTAATTTTCGTTTAAAAATACCAATTTTTGACCGAAAAGTTAATTATTCAATCAAATTAATAACAAATTAATTTAATAACATTATTAACAAAAAAATTGTTTTTTTTTTGACAACGTCAAATTCGCACGAAAATAGATAAATTTTTCAATTAGCAGTTAAAAGAAAGTATTAATTTTTTACCGAAAAAAGACGGATTTATAAGAAAATACATAAACTTCTAACTGAGTAGGTTGTATGTTTAAACTAATTAAAAGAATCTATCAACCAGAAAATTAACTGGTGAAATTTCAGTTTAAAAAAAGGAATTTTTCGCAAAACAGTTGGATTTACTACCAAATGGTATAATTTTAGGCCAAACACACAAATTTTCAATCACAGGTTAATTTTGCAATCTAACAGTTAAATTTTAATTTAAAAAATTAATTTTCAATAAAAATATACAAATTACCCTCAAAAAATTAAAGTTTCAACCAGTGGTGAATCTTCAAAGAAAATTATGAATCTCCTACCAAAAAAATCTTGATTCGGAAATAAGTTTACGTTTCGAACAAATAGTAGATTTTTCTACTACATTTTTATATTTTCTACAAAATTAATAAATTTCCCAGTCCAAGATACGAATTTCTTCACAAAGATTATTAGAATTCTTGTTACTTCAGAAGGATTTGTAATTTAAAGTACACTAAAATCAGAAACCTTTAAATTAAAAACTTTGGTTATAAACAAAATATAAATGCATTTATCTAGCTTTATTTTTGAAGCCATTCAGATTTAAATATTTATTCGAAATTTATTTATTTCAAAATTTTTGAATTAGTAACTTTTTTGAAAGTTCAATTCGAATCTATTCTATTAATTTAGTAGTAGTAATTTTTTTAGTAATTTAGTAGTAATTTAGATTATAATCATTATAAATTTAATGGGTTGTGCTTTTAAATGCGATTGAATCAAATTGCTGATTTAAAATTTCTTAAATTTGATATATTTAATTTTTAAACGATATTCAATTTAAAATAGATTGACAACTAAGGCTTTTATTTATAAATTAAACCGAGGGTATTTAAAGAAGACAATTTAACGTTATTCAATTTTTTGAATACGGTTAGGTTTTAACTTAGGTAGTGTCTGTGTACTAAAAAAATTCGGTTATTTGTTTCAACATTTGGTTAGAAATATTCTCATTTCCTGATCACTTAATTTTACCGAAAAATCTATTAGTATCGGATACTTGTCAATAATTTAAGGTAAATTTTTTATTTAAATTTTTGTTCTTATAGATGCTTCAAATTTCAAAACATTTAATTTTAAGCACTTAATATTTAAAATTATATATTATGTATAACAGCTGAAATGTAAATTAGTTCATTTTCGAGTAATCGACTATGAAATTACTCAATTTTAAAGCTTTTCGACTTAATAATCATGTTTCGCTTGTTTCAAATTCAAATAGTATAATTTTAAAAGATTTTTCTTGAAAAAAGTTAAAAAATCGAAAAAAAATCATCAATAATGTAATACATAATTTAAAACAAATCTGAAAAAATTCTTATGTATTAACCGTAAGAAATATTTTTCTGCATATTAAAAGTATTTTTAACACTAAAGAAAAAATCGTATCATTAGCGACTCCTTGTGAGAAAATAATAGCACTAGTGGGCTTTGTTTAGAATACTGAACAAAAAGTTGCGTCGTTAAAAAAAGTAAATACAGTGTTAATAGTTGTGTAAGTCGAAGGACTGCACTAGTCAGAATCTCGTTAGATTCCAAACTACATTTCTTCATTAAAGAGTGCACTACATTTCCTTCAACATAATTGTTTTTGGTATGGAAAGCAACGATTTAAAAAAATTTAATTTATATTCACACAGCTTGACATAGAAAAGGCGAGAAATTATATTATGCATTGCTTAAAATAATAAAGACTACCACTTTGCCTATGGGCATGGAGAGCGGATGAATGCGGTTTTCTTGTCATTTGAGTTGTTTTGCTTCCCAGTAGAACAAGCCGGGTGCAGTCAGACGTATTATATTCCAGACGAATGAAGACATTGAAAAAAATGTAGGCAATGGCACTGAAGCGTTTTCACGAACTCGGCAAAAAGCTGCTCGACGAATGAACATAGGAACTTCGAAGACGAGAAATATGATATATTTCGTAACTCTTCTCTCTTCCTACTTAAACCCCATAGCATGACGCCAAACCTCCGTTTTAGGTTTCATATACATATTTTAGACCCATTTCTTTTACTGTCAGTCAGAAGACACCAGTTCCCCCTTTTTTACTTTATTTTATAGATTTTCTGAATTTCATTTTGAATACCTTGGCTTCCCACAAAAACTTACCTACGCAAACAAAAATGTCCAAAAGTTTGGTTTCATCAAGTGGTCAAGTTAAATAGGCTTGGCTAAGAAGGATATGTCGCGAGACATGCGTCGCCGATTAGACCGGGGCTTTACAGGGTAAATTAGATAAAAACCCATCAGGTGCATGCTTTTTAATTCGATCGAATGAGGCATAAAGCTTACAACTCGATATCACGGAAACTGAGTCTCAATGAATTGAAAGAAAAAAGAAGCACCTAATGGAGTTTGGCGTGAAGCTCTAGTTGAATCAGCGACGCACATCACGCTACCTCTCCTTGTAGTTAAAATAGGCAAATAAATTGTGTGACTTTGGAGTTGCTAAAAAAGTAAATCAAACAATTTTTAAAACTTTTTCCCTCTCCCAAAATACTTTTAAAGCAGGGGAGGTTAAATAATTTTTTATGGCAATAGAAAAATAATAGCAGAATAAATGCATTTAACTCAAGATTTGAAGTAAAATTATATTCCATTTTAAATAAAAATAGTTAAATTTTAAAAGAAAAAAATTCAGTTTTTACTAAACGAGATGATTTTTCTATAATAAAATATCGAATATTTTTGAAAATATTTGACGTTTACACCCGAAAAGATACATTTTCAGGCAACAGTGATAATTTTTGGACTTAATAGTTTGATTATAAATAAACAAAAAGAATAGCCCTGCTGCACCCCATAATGAACTCCCCGTTACGAAGGTCGACGTACGTCACAGCGATGTGCTACTTGCCGTTTGCC
>JAAAKG020067570.1:0-17491 GCA_010014905.2 Druon quercuslanigerum
TATATCCCAAGCAATAATATGCGCGCACAATGATGGCGCAACGACTCGCACGGCTCGCACGTGTGAAGGTCGCACGAATAACAGTGACATGCGAGCTGTAAATAAGGTTATGTTCGTTACCTACTCTGCAATTGACAATAAGCTGCGTAGATTCAAGGAACTGCTGCATATCCAGTTATCCACAAAACCACAAAACAACGAAACCACTTTAACTATTTTCACGAAGTAATAGCAATAACAAATAATACTATTACTTCGTGACTATTATTACAATATCGCGGAAGTAAAACGAAGTTACACAGGCTGGCAGGCGGGAGACTGCGTCGGTCAAAACAGGTCAGCGGTAAGACAAATGAGCGCGTGTTTGAAAAATTTTCACATTTTGTTTCGGGAAAAGGCAGACTAATCATTTTTATTATTTTCTTCATATAAGGGAATTTAAAATATTTCAATTTCACAATATATCTAGGATTGAATTAGATGATTATTATGGGATTAATATTTAATTATCGGCAGCAGGGACGTACGCGTGCGTTACAGATATGCTGTCATATGCAGTCATACATGAAGTATGACGTGATGGCGATATGAGACGCATTACGCACGCACCATACCTACCCATCACCGCATTGTGACAAGTGATGGCAGCATGCGTGCGTTATGTCTCGCAGAGTATGCCTCGCACGCATGCGAGTACTGTGTATCTCACGATTGTTATATGGGATATATAAATGTATTCATTAATATTGCTTAGGCATCCTAAAGAAACTCTGAAATCATTTTTAAGCTTAAAAGTTAGATGCATTTTTTTTTAAGAAAATCCTACCAAATTTGTATTAATTTTTTTCAAGAAGTGGTATTGGGAAGGAATATCCACATAAGAATTTCACATCGATGGCCTTTATAATATGGAAAGATTTCTGCCGTTTAAACAAGAAAAATAGTAACTACATATTGAATAAATTACTTCTTACCTCAACCTCAAATTTATATTCTTTACACATTCAAAATAACGTTAGTACTTTCCTCGTTTTGAAGGCAGATTTTTCGGCTTATGATTTAACAGTAGAATAAAATATTTTTGTAAGTAACGCTATTCATGCTCTTGTTTCACTGACTGCATCATCTCTATCTGGTCCTCCTTCAACACAAACATACATGTAAATCATAAACAAATATTTATGATCATTTGTAGTGTGACCAAACTTACCTTGCAATGTGCGGTTAAGTCACTCACTCATAAAACAAGTAGAAGAAGTGGTTCAGGACATAATTTACAGAAAGAGTAATTATTTATAAGTTTTTAAAGCTTTTTAACGCAGGTAAAGTTACTACAACTGATGGACACGTTATATATTAGTTTATTGTTACTTTCAATCACTTTCAAATTTATATTACAATAAATCTAATAATTTGATAGATTTTCTAATTTTTGAATTTTTTCTACATGAACACTAACTTGATCTTATGTATATTAAAGGGAACTAATAAAACGGGGAATTCATGGAAATTTTGTACGTAAAAAGAGAGGGAGACAACGTAATAAACTCAAAAAGGAATCTTTTAAGATACAAACAGCCTTGGATAATATTATCATACTAAAAAAAAAATAAAAAAATAAAAATGTAAACATCATCATGATAAGATACTTAAACTTTATATCTATATCTCTAATTAATATTAAGATATAATCTGAAAATATTTACACGTAGTTTCCGATATAGAATTCCCTGATAAGGAAACCTAAATTGTTTACCAAACATTCTCGTCCTAAATAGTATTATCTTTTTTCTTTCTCCCTGCTTTTTCCTTTGTTATGTGTCTGTCTCTAATAGGCCGATTGCAATGTCTTTTGGAAACATATTTCTCTATTTGAAGTCTTTTTATGAAATTATCTTGCACACATAAGAACCTATAATTTTTTTGTTTAAGAAAACTGATTTTTGGATTTAAACATTTTTAAAGCCTGAATTTTTGTTTCTAAATTTTTGGCAAACAGAGTGCCGGTTTCTTAGTTAACTCTCAATATAATAGTTGCAGATCGACGATAAAATAATATACAACTGCAAAATAACTAGCATATTCTACAAAAAATCATGAAAACAAATTTTTTACTACTTCGCGCTAAAATACATGTTTTTGTAAAACTGCATATGTAAGTAATGTTCGATGCAACCACAAAATAATAATTCTATGTTAGGAATTGATTATATAGACGGAGCATGACGTCATAATAAAACGCCTAATGTAAAAAGCAGGTATCTTTTCAGACAAAAAGTAAGAAACAGCGGGTAGAAACTGTAATACGTGATGTAACTCTGCTGGTTAGGAGTGCGAAAGTCATATCGATTCACGTCTTAAATCCAACTTCAGTCCGTGGCCCTATTATATGACAATATGTGTTTCGTATGTCTGAAAATTCAAAAAATTTAGAATTGAGTTAATTTGGAACCGAAAATCTGTTCATCACGATATTTATTTATGCTATAGAAAATAGTATCTGTGACATGAGGAGTAAGAAACGCCTCAAACTTGTTGATTTCACACTTGTTGAATGCTATTGTAGCCATGTAAAAATCTAAATAAATCTTATTTATGTGCTAAAGAGTATAAGCCACGGCACAAACGACAAACTTCGGCAAGTTTTCCACGTTTTTTTTAATTGCCTAACCAAATTTTCGAAACTGATAATCTTATACAGATGCACTTTTTATTCATTATGACTGACAAAAAACTGCACCAAACACGATTAAACATTAAGTTTGCCATTCCAAGGCCCTAGAACCGCATGGTGATTTTTTTAATTTTGTCAACTTTACAGGATAGGATGTTCGAAACAAGATAGTTTGTACATATAGACGTTTCACATTTAAAGAAAAGTCAAATTTTTTGGACAAAAATTGATTGACAGTGCCATTCTTAACGGATTTTTATTTTTATTTTTTAGAATTGACCGTAAGGCTTCCAGGTATAACATTTAACTTTGCAATTTTTATTTTGACTTAACGAAAATGTCGGTGTAATTGTAATTGTCCATCAATGCAAAAACTAACCACAAATAATTAATCAGTGGTTTAGAGTAACATGAAAATCGTTAATAATGTTATAAACAAATTATTTAACAAATTTCATTTTTTTGTGATTTGCAATTAATAGCTAATTTTGACCCATAGCTTTTGTATAAAGTATCTATAATACTGATGTGCGCTTACAATAAGTTAAGAATAGCTCATGATTGACAATTATTAAAACAATTTTTATAAATAAGTGCACATTTTGACCTTTTTTATAAAAATGCTTGTTTTTTGCGGAATTAACTTAAAATGTTTAGCCTAAGACTCCTTGCTATCATATTTTTTATAGTGACAAAAATATGCGAATTATTTAAAACATTTTTTAAACAAATGCGCATTTTGACCATTTTTTCATTAATAGGCCTGATTTGTTTTTTGCGGAATTAATTCGAAACATCTTGTAAAAAAATCTATGCTATCATATTTTTAATATTGATAGAAAATGATAATTATTTGAACGATTTTCATGAACAAATACACATTTTGGCCATTTTTTCATGAACAGGTTTCAGTATTTTTTCAATAAATGCAAAACATTTTAAGTTGATTCCGTAAAGATACCAAGCCTTTTCATAAAAAAATTGTCAAAATGTACATTTTTTTCGAAAAATTGTTTAAGTAATTGAGCGCAATGCAATTTTAATTAATCATTACTTAAACTGATAATCAGCTTTATTATATATATCAGCAAGAAATGTCGACTTTTGCCAGCCTAATTTAATGGTATTGTTTATTTTTTAATTTGACACCTTTTTTTTCTTCCGCTCTCTGTCTGTGGACAATTCTTTTACCGAATTTCACCCGGAGACGCCTTTTTATGATAGGTGCGCTCAATTGGCTACCATTAGCTATTCTCATCGTATTGTAAGCGCACATCATTATCTGAGATACTTTATACAAAAGCTATGGGTCAAAATTATTTAATCATTGGAAATCACGAAAAAATGACTTTTGTTGATTAATTTGTTTATAAAATTATTTTAAAAAATTTTTTACTGTAACCCACTAATAAATTATTTGTAGTTAGTTTTTATATAGATTTATGACCTTGTTTTAATGAATTATACCTGGAAGCCTTATGGTAAATTATAAAGTAGAACAATCAAAATTAGTTAAGAATTGCATTGTTAGTCGATTTTTGTCCATAAAATGTGCTTTTCCTCCCACTGTACGTTGGCAATAATCAGTAGAACAATGAAGCAAGACTTTACTTTAGGTACTTAAACTAGCGGACTTAGTTAGAAGATTTAAAAAATATTTAGAAAGGAAACTGTTAAATATCAATGTAGAAAAGATAATGAGGTTTAGAAAAGCACAGAGAAGAAAAAAATTTGCCTATGAGATTCAAGGGAATAAAGTTAGAAGATGTAAAAGAGTCTAAATATTTAGGATATACATGCCTTGCACGCAAATTACGATTGTAGCTCTCATATAAGGGAAAGGATACAAAACTGGAAGGAAATCTAATAAAAGATAAAGAAGGAATAGGACAGAGAGGTTAAAAAAGAGTTAAGAAGAAGTATCTAGAAGAATGTGTAAGAAGGATGTATATATAGTGAGTCGGGTAAAAATATTTGGTCTTGATTTTGTGTTGAATGTCTTCAATATGTCTTCAGGGCCATGATGTCTGGTTCCATCTCACCAGCTACACATTGGAGGTATACAGATTTGTCTGGCATTTATGGTTTTAGTTGTGCCAAAAAAACACAAGGTATACTTATCCTGCGTCACGGTAGGATAATTTATGTATTGGTTTTTATTAATAGCCGTAGGGTTTGTCATTTACAGATAGGCTCGGACGAAACAGTTGACATCTACCAAGGATTAAAATTCTACAAGACATAAGACTTTTTATTTTACAATAAAAGATTTTTCAATAAAAAATTGAAAACCTGTCGGTCTAAACAACTACAGGCATATAAAATTTTGTATAAAAAGAGTAAAACGGTCATTTTTACAAGTATCTAGTGAACTGTTGGAGACATGAAAAAATTATTGCACATAAACATACTTATTATTACATAAAAATAAGTATCATTAAGATAAATAGTATAGACATTCTTTAAAATATAAGGCAGATTAGTCATGACCCTCGAAGCCCTTCACAGTCCTTTGGCTTCTCTTCTAGTTATAAATATCTCAGGATCTTTCTAAAACAAATAGTATTGTCTCAAAAAAGTAATTTTTGTTTCTAAGTCGAAACTATTCGTCCTTATACATGAAAAATAGTCTTGTTCTGTCTTATGATCTAGATACACAGAATAATATGAAATTGTCTTGGATAAGGCTTCACCCAAGACAAAATCAACACCAAATATTTTTACCCGGGGAGAGAAGAAGCATGAAGGGTTGAATGAAGTTTTAGAGTTAGAAAGAGGGAAAGTGGGAAAGAGGATGTTCGAGGCGAAGCTAAGGAAGGGAAAGTGAGGGGAATCGGAGAAAAATTGTTTGAAGGTGGAAGAGACAGGATGTCCACTATTTGATCCCAACATTTTTGGAAGTGGCTAACACTGCTGGTACTTATAAAACCAATATATAAATTATCCTTCCGTGTCCCAAGAGAAATCTACCTAGTCTTGTCTTGTCACATCTACAGTCTTAAATGCAAGATAAGTCTGTATAATCCAATGTTAAGCTTGTGAGACAGAACCCGGCATCATGGCTTTCGAGACATTAAAAAAATTCAACACAAAGTCAAGACCAAACATTTTAATCTGGGAGATGATTCAATATAAAGAGTACCAAAGTATTTAGAAAAGGTATAGAGCGAGAGAGAGAGTCGACATAGATGAAAAATAGCACAATTTATATTAGCAAACGGGGTAAGGGAAGGGATGTACTGAGAAAAGAAAGAATTGGAAGAGGCTCCAGAAACGTATGAAGAAGAATGAAAAAGTGAATGTGAAAAATGGTAAGGTTGAGGTAGTAGTAAAGTGAAAAAAGGATGGAAACGAAAGTTGCTTAGAAGCGTAAATTTTTTTAAGTATTTGTTGCCTAAAAGTATAAGTAGATTAAGATATGGATTGGCTTACGCTTTTTCACTGCTTTTCACCCAGTCACTCACTCGTTTATCTTGATAAGTCTTGAAAATAAAATAGTAAGAATAAGGAAGTAGCAGTAATCTTATGGAAGTTTTTGAAAATAACGAAAAACAGTTTTGCCATGTAGGACGGGTTTTGGAACTCACTAGCGAAATTACATTACGTGCAAACGAGTGAACATTCATGGGAAAGTGCAAGGATAATGAACATTACGGTCTAGTGTATCAGTGTCTGTGATTTCCAGAGTTAATTAATGTACCTACTTCCTACCTACCTACTACCTACTTTCAGAGCGAATATTATGCTTAAACTTGCCTGGCAAGCTCGTCGACGTGGAATTGATGTATTTTGACGTCATACGAACTGGAAGCTTCTAGGAGAATTATATTATAGAAATCATGAGTGTTAATGCGATAATCAAGATCATTTTATAAATCTCGAGATAGAAATTTCCTGAATTTTAGTAAGAAAGAAACATGTGAACTCTATTCTCAAGATTAATTTAGAAACATTTGAAAATCTCTGTTTCAAATCAAGCAGGCTCATAAAATTTAGTGTTCACCGTTAAGGCCATTTTTTGGTTAAACTGACACAGAAAAACTGGGGTTCGGTATAATATTTCGGCACAAGTAAAATTTCACTCTTAAAATTAACCAGTGAAATTTCACTGATTGAAACAGCCAGAAGTGTGTCACTGATAATCAGTGAGATTGCGCTGGTTATCAAAGTGGAATTCCGTCACTGGTTTAATCAGTGAACTTGATGACCAGTAGTCATCCGGTCGTACTCGCTCTTCCGTCAGCTGTTTAGGTATGGCACTTATCGTCACTTTTTTACCAAGCTTTGCAAAACTATCTGTTAAAAACGCACTTTACCTACCTGTAAAACCATAGTGCCGGGTTCTGCCTGCAAATATCCTTGGAACTAAAGCAGGGGACTCGAAACGGAAACAGGCAGGTCCGTTTGAATCGTATAAAATGGGAATGGATGCTATTCCGCAATAAACCTGCCTGCTTTACAAATATTTCTAACACAAACACTAGTACTCAGTTAAGTTGGTCCCGGCACGTGTAAAATATCCACTGCTTGGGTACGTTCCAGTGGAACGTTCCAGATATGTTCCACTGGGACCAGAGGGTAACCTTTCGTAATTGTTATTTTTACCAACACTTATCTCGTCAACCGTAAGAGATAGTTAAAACTTGATGTCATTTTTTAGTTTTGAGTAGCGCATATACTACAGTATAATATGATATCCATATTATAAACTGACATAAATTCTGACTTATCTCTTACGGTTTACGCGATATTTACTATCAATAATAACAATAACAGTAATTTCTGTTTCAAAAATTCCAGTGGAACATTCCCAAATCACTGGTTCATTAGTGATAATTCAAAAAAGTGATTTAACCAGTTACAATTTTACTCGTTCATTCTATGAGAGTTAACATCCTTTAGAACTGAGACTCCAATATAACTCTTTTTAAGGCCCTTTTTAGATAGTTGACATCCATTAGATAACATATTTGAAATTAATCAATACTATGAATAATGATGCAGATGAATAATAAAAAGTTTCTTTAATAAAATAAATTGAATGACAGAAATACCTAACTCTTTAAAATAATTTAACGTTACGTCATATTTTAAAATTATATTAAATAATTTTTAACAGCTCTGCGCTTCCCGGACTATGCGCAGTTTAATACGTCAGATTTTTAATATTAACTTTAAAACCGTTAGCAGTCATGTGCATTATATGCGTTTTAAAAATGACTATTCTCCATATTTTTCGTTTCCTTATAAATTTTTTCCCCGGTGCAATGTTATTTCACGTTTATTATGCAGTAAAAGGTACATCATTAGCTTGTAAAATCCTCAGAGTGAGCCGAGACAGACAAAGAGTTCCATATAAAAAATCTCAAATAAATCTTATACGTCATGGTAAACTATAACAATTTTAAATTTTCACTAAAAAATTTAACAATTTAACAAAAATCGGTTTGAGCAGAAAATTCCGCTTTTTCTTTGAACATTTCATATTCAAAATTCGATGCGAAAATTTCAGGCAGCTAAGGAAATCACAATTATACAAATTTATAGTAACGAAAGTTGTTTGAAAATTATATAATAACTTCCAATAGCATGCAAATTATTTTTAAAACTTTTCCATTTTTAATAGTAATAAAGTAATAATCTTTAAATGGAATATGAATGTATTCAAGTTGAATTTAATTTCACGACTGAAGAGATATTCTTGACGTTTAGAGAATTGCAAACCAGAATTTAATCCTTTGATGAAATTTGAACGTTTTCCAAGTAGCGCTACGAAGGATGAGAGAAGATAAATCGAACGATAGGAGGATTCGAGTATTAGAGCATAGGAAGAAGGAATATTATGCTAGTTTTAGGAAAATTTGTGTTAACAGAAATTAAAAATATAGTCTTAATTATAAAGCATATATTCATAAAGTACGTGATTCTCAAGGTGAGGGTGGGGATGCTAACAAAACTATCATGATTTATCACGCAAGGAACCGGGTCAAAGCCCTTTATCACGCGATAAAGACCTCATTAATTAGATGAAGCTTTTGTATAAATTCACACCTCATTAATCATTTATAAATTTCAATCAGCTTGAGTTAAGGAGGTGGGGCGGGGGTGTTTCACATTTCATCAAGTTATTTTCAAAGGGGGTTCTTAGAAATATCACAGCCTAACATGTTATGGGAAGGTGTACAAAAATGAGAAAGAATATTATCATGCATTTCACGAATAACCCATGGAATATATATTTGTGTGTGTGAGTGCGTATTTTTTAAATATAATTTATTTTCCTACTGGGAGGAAACGTTATCTGAAAATGATACCGGCTTCCAGTGAGGTGGGTGGTTTATCTATGGCGGTATATATATCTTATATTAATAGTACTGATGCTCGCGAAGAATTTAAAAAATTTAAATCTATCGGTTTGAAGATAGAACTTTTCCATTAGAACATAAGAACATTTCTCCACATTTTGAACTCCGTTTCCTTCAATTTCTGCTTCTTTCAATACTCTCTAGATAATGTAAGTTGTAATTTTTGTATTAGTTATAATATTTTATTTTTAATTTTTCATTTAAACCACAAATTAACTAGATACTGTTTATTGTAGGATAAAATACTATTAAAGCCAGAATAATAGCCCGAGAAAAATGGTTCAATATTCCAGGAAGCTCTTATTTCCACACCGATTGAATAAGGAAATAACAATAAACAATATATGATGAGAATACAATTCAATAATTCTGCCTGCAGTAGAAACGGCGTTTTAAATCAATAAAGGTAGTTTTCAGTACATATATAAATGCGAACATAATTTGAATTTTATATTATATGTATATTTCAGAAAATGTATTTTAAAAAGTAAAATTTTGATTGTGTTCATATAATGCTATATATTTTACACATTATTTGTACTGTAAACTGGGGCGAATTGCTTCTCGGAACAGTGGGCCAGAATCGCAAATAGGTGGCCAAAAGTATAAAATGTTCAAAAATGGGCAAAGTTCCGTTACACGTCGGGTTTTTGGGTCTCTGTCGAGTATATTAAATAAATTATTATTATTTTTACATTCTCATCCTAATGAGAAGGTATTGGTTTTGTGTAAAATTTCACCTATTAAGAAAGAACAAGTTCGTAAACCAGCTATTTTGGATGAAAATTGAAAAAGTGAGCCCATTTTCAAAATATTTCAGGCTATTTTTTTGAAGATTCAAAAATTCTTAAAGCCCGATAAGATTATCTGGACAAATTTGTGAACTCTGTCGAAATGTTGAAAATTCAAATTTTGATCATACAAAAAATAACGAAAACTCAAAAATTCCATGTTACGCCCAATCTATGCAAGATACGAAAAAAATGAAGGAACTAAAATTGCGCGCCCTGAAAAGATCTACAAATTTGTCAAGAATCAATTTTCGGTAGGATGCATCGTTTTTGTTTTTAGTCGTAAAAAAGAAAATTAAAAATTAAAAATTAAAATTTTGGACAAACGGCACAAGCTAAGCAAAAAAAAAAAAAATAGACAAACGTTGCTCTTGTAAAAAGTCGCGAAAACTCATTCAAATTTGTCATGAATAATTTTTGATAGGACACGCAGATTTGTTTTAACCATCAAAACTAAAATTCATAATTAAAATATTAAACTTTTTGAAAAACGATACAAGGTACAAACTAAAATTAACAGAATAAAGTGTCCACCCTAAAAAGATCTATATATTTTTCATTAGTAATTTTTAGATAGGACGATTAGACTTTCTTTCAATCATAAAATAAAGATAAAAAAATTTATAAAAGAATTGCGGAAAAACGACACAAGAGACGATCAAAATTAAAAGACAAAAGTTGTTTAACTAAAAAATATCTACAAGTTTTTTCTAAACTACAGTAACATTTTATTTACCAAAATTTTTCGCTTAAATTACATCTACATTGAATATAAAGAAATTAGATTTATGGCAAAACGGCACAAGTTGCAGTAAAATGTTAAACAATAATTTTTATTTTAATAGAATGCCCATTTTTTAATGAAAAAAAGAAGACAGCAAAAATACTTTTGTTTCAATGTTAATGCATATCATGAATGCTAATAATATAAGTGTATTGAAATGATATACATTATTCAGGATGGCTAAGAACAAAACTTAATGCAAATAGAGAAACAAATATTAAATTAATCATTAGAAAGAAGATTTGTACTGATATAGTTGAATATATACTGATAGAGTTGAGCATAATCTAGAAAAGTTCGCATTTTCGACAAAATCGAGTGCGAAGCACGAGATACGTGATGAGATTGTGTTCGTTAAAGCCGAAGGAACTTTCAATAAAGAGAATTCAAAATCACCAAATGATAGTTGTCGATGCTTGGACCTTTCATTTTAAAAGGCTTGCGCACAAATATGGGAATCTTTTAGGAAACTTGACATACAACTTTGGCGACCGTCTATTTAATGATGTTGTTGTGTTTTATTTTGCTTTTGGCAGTTTAAATAATTATTTTGAGGCCTTTACTCCGGTCTTTTTTCTTTCTTATAGGATCTTTATTTTCTCATTAACAACGTTTCGGTCCTGGATTGGGACCCTCTTCAGGCTTTGGATTATTTTCTGCTTTTCTACTCCCTCAGACGCCAATTTGTTGCACAAATATGGCCGAGCGCACAGCGCGAATAAAAAAAGTCGCACGCCCTAGGCACGCTTAAGTTTGCAGATTGTTTTAAATTGTTATAAGGAGGTTTTCAAGGTCGCTGATTACGAATCCGATGTCAAACACTTTTCAAACACAATATGGTGGATCCAATAGGGCCAGCGAGTGTGCTAAATAAACTTTTGATTCTTTTCCAAATTAGAATAGGGGAGGGGGTTGAGTTTGCTGATTAAGATTCCGTAGTCAAAAATAAACAAAAATAACATTTAAAAAATAATGAATTTAATATGGTGGACATCGGATGCATAATCAGCGACCTGAATATATTAATTACCCCTTATAATAATTTTGAAAAAAATGAAAAGTTTATTTAACATACTCACTAGCCATATTGGACCCGCCATTTTGTTTTAGGAATTTTTGACATAGGATTCGAAATCAGTCATTCCAAAACCCGTGACTAACATAATTTGGCTAATTTTATGGACGTATACTTTTGGTCAACTTTTCGCGATTTGGTCCTAATGGCACTGTGCGCCGATTCCATGTTCGAACGTGTAAATTGCTTTACTTCTACAGAAATCAAAACAATTTTAAAAAAAAATTATTTTGACTTGGAGATCGCAGAATGTTTCATCTGTGAAGCACACGGTTAAAGTAAGCCTAATAGTTTTTTAGAAAAACCTGGGACCTCTATATCGCTTTTTCGAGGACTGACAAATAACTAAATAATCATTTAATAATTCCCACTCTCTTTTTACCCGCTCATACTCCATGTAAAGTATAAAAATCCATTTAGAATTCCATTTGCAACTCCTCTGAGTCGAAATTTTAATTTTATATCAATAAATTGATTTTCTGGATTATTTGTTTTTTAAAACAGTTTTTTGAGGAACGTAATTATTATTTAACCTCCTTGTGCAATTTTGTTGCATAGTTTGATTTTTTAAAGTGTCTGTTGGTTTAAAAAATGTTGTTTCAAGTAAGAATAATCTCACGAAAATTGACGTGAAAAGGAATTAGTGGAAAAAAATAGCATCAGGGTTATACAATTTAATATAGGATTATGCATAAGCACCGATAGCTTTCTCTCCATTCTGAGCATCAGAAGTGAAAATAAAAAATTAGACAAAAGTAATGAAAATCATTTAAAAGTTAATGTGTATATTTAAAGAAACAATAAATATTAAGTGTGAATATACCATATGCTGCGATGTCAAAAAATATTAAGTCTGAATAAATACCATCTAACATTCCGAATGATTATTAATGCGCTTATTGGAAGATGAGAATCCTCTAGTTCATGTTTAGATGAGATGCTTTCTTCCAAAAGTATCGAATATGCGTTCGCCAACCATTGAATCAATATTAGGCCCAATCAGGAGTACAGGGTTGGTCGGGAATCTTTTAATTATCATTATCGGCGCCATTATGCAAACACACATTCACACAAATGATGAAAAACATTTTTTTTACAAATTTTATAAACTTTACTATAGGCCTTTATGAATTTCATGAACGGAACGGTTTTCGTTCCTGAGTATAGAGTTCATAATTGAATGATGAAACAATTGTCGCTTGTCAAAGATGAAACTTTTCACGCGTATAATATCGTTACAAAGGTTAATGTTGAAACATGGGGAGTTATCAACTGTGGCGCTCTGATCACGCTTAAACGTTACCCTTTTAAGGATGAAACCCTCAATTACATAGTGTCAATAACATTACTTTTCATTTTGGGCCGTTGATTTCAAGTAAGATTTAATTAATTCAATAATTAGTTATGTATTAGTTTAATAATTATTTAACTTTTAGATTTACAAAATTGTAAGAAAAATTCATATGAAAATCCATACAACTATTTAGCATGGTAGATTTAATAATCTGTTAGTTTCCGTGTTCTAGAGATATCTGAAAATAAGGGATATTCTAATTATTAACCAAATTAACACATAAATTAATTTTAATTCTGGAGAGAAATTTAAGTATGTTTTAATAGGTTTCATGTTGATGTCATATTTAATATTTACAAAGGACAAAATTTTAGTTTCTTTTTGAATAAATGTTTTAAAATTTGGTTGCTAGAGAAGCAACAAAATCTTTTAGTTATATTAACAAACATTTTTTTAATTGTAGCAAGTGTGATTAAAAATAGCAAAAGTGAATTTTTGATACCGCAGTGATTAAATTTGGCTGATGTAACCACACATTTGTTCAGATAACTAAATATTGGTAATAGAGTCAAGTCGACGTCTTCAGCATATAGAAATGGTAAATGGGGTTATCAGAAAATAGTTTATGTCATTATTTTGTAAGATAATGTATATGGAACTGTATTTTAAGGAAAAATATACTGACGTTTCCCGTACTAAAGTTTTGGTTTTTTTTGTAATTTATGGAGCTAATGTATTCTATATTTGTCATCCTTATTATTCTTTTTGATGGAAATTGAAAAGAAAAAGGATCAGTCTGTCAAGAAAGATCGGACGATGCTTTTATTTTTGAGAAAAGCGGTTTTTCGTACGTGATGTCTTCCGCATGCGAAAAGAAGCTAGCAAAGTTTATCCTTGTCTCCTATCGTGTAGGGGTAAAAATTTCTTTTCATTTCACATAGAAAATCATCTTTTCTCGTCTTTCACATGCTACCCTTATGCTCTCTATAAGGGAGGATGATGAAAGCGCTTGCGCCCGGCCACCCCAAAGGCTTTCACGAGGCTCGAATCGGCCCATGAACGACAGTCCTGCCGCACCACTAAAACGCGCCACACAGTCGTGAGTAGTCATAAATTCACTTTCTTCTTCTCTTACATTATTATTAAAATGAGTGTTTTTAATTTTAATCATTATTACATTTTTATTTTAAATTATTTTTAGTATTAGTGATAAAATTTTTTATTTTTTATTTTAAAAATGGTGTGTTTTTTATGGTTATTATCCTCGATTTTCTTCAGACTTATAAAAACCGTGTAGACATCTATTGAAAGATGAATATTTTTTTAAAGAATTGCAGCTAAAAGAAGGATATTGTCTCATTATATTAAAATAGGATTTATATCATTTTTTGCTTCTTTTTAAAAATAAGCTTCAATTTGCATGATAATTTTTGTTAACTTATAAAAAGGTGTGTCTATTATACAAAACTTCTTAATATTAATACCTAAGTGTGATTTCTTTACCGATGTTATGTGACGCACGATACATTTTTGTATCTGAAATATTAATTTGTCTTCTGGTAATTAAATTATATAAGTACATTTTTTATAAAGAAATAAAAAAGTCTTCGGAAAATTAAGAGTAAATAAAAGAAATGTTAAGTCATTTATTATCATAAGCAGGCAAGCGTAGGTTTTAAGGAGTTTATATTCTACATTATACTGCATAAACTTTACAAACATTAAAGCCAACTTTGAATATTTAGAACTTAGAATTTTATGACCTCTGTCGAGATTTATACATTTTAAAATGACCTCATTACTCCTGATGATAGAATTGCGGTATTTCCTCGCTTTGGGAAATCTTTACTACAGTAATTTGCAAAGTGCATGCATAGTCGCTAAACTGTATGTTAAGAAGTAAACTGTTTGTCTATTGTTCACTGAAATGTTTTTTTCATATATATATCAAATGATTTACAAATCATCCTCTAATAGCAAGTAAGGTTTAGATACAAACATAATCATATTTTCTACTCGTATTTACTAATAAATTGAGATTGAAGTGCATCATAATTACTCTGCTAAAACTCAATAATCCGGTTTTGCTCTTTTGATATGTATAATTTTTGGATCAGTAAGTGCAACGTCGTTTCGTTCAAATGTAACACGGAGAGGATTTCGTACACGCGTACATAGACGCTTCAAGGCTTACTCTTTAATGTTGGTTCAAGGCTTAATTGGCCACTATGACCGTACAAGTTTTGTCATTTGGTGTTTCATTATAGGTATGGTCTAAAATAATTAATTTGTACTGATATTCGACACTGCCGTGACACACGCATGGTATATGAATATCTTGCGTATGGCAAGAATTTATAACAAGGCAGCTAAATTGCAGCAATTAATTTCCACAGTGAATCGGATCATACTACGTGTTGTCAGCAATTTTAATTATAGCTTATTTTGTATTTATTTTACTAGAACTAAAGATTTTATCACGAATTTCAATATTGCTTTTTTAAAATGCTGCGAAAAATGTACAATTTTTCAAGCTAGAATAATATTATTTTTATCAAAAGATATAATTAAAAAAAATGAAATACTTGAAAGACTTTTAATTTCAACTAAATCAAAATTATTAACTTCATAAAATGTTGAAAAATATGTAATTTGACATACTTAGTGTATATTTGAGAAATTTAAAATTTAGACCATTCACAATAAAAAAATCTGCCCGCTTCGCTCGCAAGTTTGAGCGCGCTTAATACGCGTGTCCATTGGATCTCAAGCTTCGCGCTGGATATTGTATTTACCTTGCGCTACGCGCTTGGTCTCTGTACTTTCTCTACATTTATGCAGAAATATTTTTCAATTACAGGTCAAAGCATTCGAAAACTGTGCTTTTTTGATGTGAATTTTCTTTTGTAAAGCTCTTTCTGCTTTAACGAATACATTCTCATCACGTATATCGTGCTTCTAATTCGATTTTGTCCAAAGTGCGATCTTTTGTACATTAAGATCAACTCTATAATATGAAATATACATTAAATTTATTTTTATACCTCAGTCTAGAACTGCTTATTCAGGTATTGCGAAGTATTGCACACATTTTATTTTTAATGATTGCTTTAATATTTGTTCAATATTTTTCACTTATTTTTGTTCTCAGCCAATTTTAAAAATATATGATTTTAATAAATTCATATGATCACAATTCAGAATAAGCATTGATAATGAAACACATGTATTTGCATTGCCTTGTTTTTATAGTTAAAAAAATGCACATTCTATAAAAAACTATTCTTTCAATTAGCATTTTATTGCACCTTGTGTCTTTTGTAATTAATTTATTTGTTTATTTTGAATGTTATTATTTACTATTTACACAAAAATACGCATTTCATAAAAAAAAATAAACAACAGATTTGAAGATCATTTTAAGTGAACTTTTGTTTATTAATTTTTTTTCGTACCTTGTGTCATACAGCCAAAATTTTTATATTGTATTTAATGCTGTTTTTGTGATAAAACAAAAACTACACGCCCTGCGTGAAAGTGGGGTTTTGAAAGCAAAGTTTTCTTCTCTTTAAAAATCTATAACGCTCGAATTTTAGAGTAATACAAATAGCTGTACATAGATATTTTCAATCTTGAAAAGATTGCCTTGAAAATTTTTAAAATAGTCTAACTTTTTGAATTTTCATCCAAAATAGTTGGCTCACGAATTCGATCTTAAGTATCCGACACTAGAAGAGTATTCCAAAGGCGGGTCTTATAGATTGATACTTCGAAAAATTATGTGATCACAGATAGATATACATTCATGCAGAGATTCATCCACACATCCAGACACATTCGTAGCAACCTCTTTTTCGGGTTCAGAGGGTCTAAAAACGTTGACATTAAACAAAAGCAAGCGGTGGGGGTCAAATTTGATATGAATATAATACCGTTTCTGATGAGAATATAGTAACTACGTTTAACTGTTTGATATTAAATTAATTTTAGGTCTTGATTTAAGAAACAACTATAACATTTTAATTATGTAATCTTAACTTTTTTTAATATCAGTTGTAAAAACTGAGAATATACCTTTAAGCTATTCAGTATTCAACTTTTGAGAAATTTAAAGTTGAGATATTCAAACTCATTTTTCTTTTTGAAGTTCGATCGTAAAATCTCTTGGACATTTAGCTCTAAATTCCGGAAGTAAAAAAACATATTATATAATACTGTAGCATTCAAATTAAATTCTCAAAATTTTATTTCCAAAATTCGATGTGATATTTGCTTTTGGCTACAATAAAATATAATAGTTTTAACTTAATTTAGTAAAATTAAAAATGGAAAAATATATGTAAGTCTGGCGAACATGTCTTATACGCATAAGAATATTTGTTTTCATAGTTCTGGTAAAATATCTTAGCTTTACGCTGTAATTTATATTATTGCATAAATATATACGATATATATATATATATATATATATATATATATATACGATTTTATAAATTTTTTTTTATTTT
>JAAAKG020067581.1:0-17490 GCA_010014905.2 Druon quercuslanigerum
ATTACATAAACTTTCAATTAAGTATTTGAGTTTTGAACTAACAAAGATTAATTTTCAACCAAAAAAAGATGGATTTTACACAAAAGATTTAACTCTTTAATCAAGAATTCTAATTTTTAACTACAATGATTAATTTTTTTAAACTGGAATAGTTGATTATTCAATCAAAAAGCTGAATTTTTAAAGAAAAAAATTAATTTTCGAACAAAAAGGGCAATTTAAAAAAAAATTTATATGAATTTCCAATTAGTTTGTTGAATTTCGAACTATAAAAGATGAATTTTTAATTAAAAAAAAATGAAGTTTCAGCCAAAAGATTAATTTTTACTAAAAAATACGAATTTTCAACTAAAAACTATAATTTTTCAAAAACAAAAAAAAAACTAAAACAGAAAAAATTAATTTTCTAATAAAAAAGGACAATTTTAAGAATAATTATATGAATTTTTAATTAATTTGTTGAATTTTGAACTATAAAAGATGAATTTTCAACCAAAAATATCAACTTTCAACAAAAACATTAATTTTTACTAAAAAATACGAATTTTCAATTTAAAAAAATAATTTTTCAACAGTAAAAAATAACATTTTCAAACAAAGAGATGAATTTTCAACTAAAATGATGCATTTTCTAGCTGGAATAGTTGAAATTTGAACCAAACTGGTGAATTTTTAAAAGAGAAAATTAATTTTCTAACAAAAAATGATGATTTTTTCAACAAATTACATACATTTTCAATCAAGTATTTGAATTTTCAACTAACGAAGATTAATTTTTAACCAAAAAAATATGAATTTTACACAAAAGATTTAACTCTTTAATCAAGAATTCTAATTTTTAACTACAACGATTAATTTTCAACTAAAAAGATTATCATTAACTGGAATAGTTTATTTTTAAAACAAAAAACTGAATTTTTAAGGAAAATAATTAATTTTCTAACAAAAAGGATAATTTTAAGAAAAATTATATAAATTTTTAAATAATTTGTTGAATTTCGAACTATAAAAAATGAACTTTTTCCCAAAAAGATAAAGTTTCAACAAAAAAGATCATTTTTAATAAAAAATACGAATTTTCAAATAAAAAATATATTTTTTCAACAACATAAAACTAACATTTTTAAACAGTGACGAATTTTTAACAAAAATAAATAATTCTCTAATTGAAATAGTTGAATTATTAACCAAAAAGGTGAATGTTAAAACAAGAAAATTAATTTTCTAACAAAAAATGATGATTTTTTCAACAAATTACATACATTTTCAATCAAGTATTTGAGTACTCAACTAACAAAGATTAATGTTTAACTAAAAACATGAATCATTAACTGAAATAGTTGATTTTGCATTCTAAAAGCTGCATTTTTAAAGAAAAAAATTAATTTTCCAACAAAATGAGCAATTTTAAGAAAAATTATATGAATTTTCAATTAGTTTTTTGAATTTCGGACTATAAAAAATGAACTTTTAACCAAAAAGATGAAGTTTCAACGAAGAAGATTAATTTTTACTAAAAAAGACGAATTTTCTACTAAAAACTTTAATTTTTCAACAACAAAAAAACTAACCTTTTTAAAGAAAGTGATGAATTTTTAAATAAAATAATAAATCTTCAACTGGAACAGTTGGATTTTTAACTAAATTAATGGAATACTCAATTATAATAGTTTAATTTTTAAATAAAATTCTGAATTTTTTTCAATTGAAGATTGAATTTTCAATTAAAGAAGACAAATTTTTAACCAAATATAAGAATTTTAAACTAAAACAAAGAATCTTCTACTAAAATAGTTGAATTTTCAAACAATAAAAAAACTAATCTTTGCTATAAAAAAAGATAAATATTATCAACCAAAACTTAAATAATTAAATAAAAAATCTTTTAAATTATTATTTAACGAAACAAATGAATGTTCAAATAAAAATATAAATCTTTCACTGGAATAGTTAAATTTTCAATCAGAGAGATGACTTTTCAAACGAGAATAATTCTCTACGAAAAAAATAAGATTTTTCAACAAAATAGTTCAATTTTCAACCAAAGTGATAAATTTTCAAATAATATTATTAATCATCAAATGGAATAGTTCAATTAAAATAAAAAAAAAACATTAATTCTTAACTTGAATTTTTAATGCATGCATTTTTATATTTCAATTGAATTTTATTTGAATTTTTAACCAAATATTTAAATTTGTTACCAAATAATTAAATTTTAAACTAAAACAAAGAATCTTTCACTGAAATAGTTGAATTTTCAAACAACAGTAAAACTAATTTTTACTACAAAAAGAAAAAGATCAATATTATCAACTTGGAATAAGTTAAATTTTCATTTTAAAAATTACTTTCTACAAAAAAAAAATAACTATGAAAAAAGTAGTTACATTTTCAAACAAAGTGATGAATTTTCAAATAAAATTGTAAAAAAGATTTTTCAACAAAATACATGAATTTTCAAATAATAAATCCCATTTTCAACCATATAGTTGAATTTTAAACTAGAAAAAGATAAGTTTTCAAATAAAATTATGAATCTTCAACTTAAATAGTTGAATTTTCAATAAAAAAGCTGATTTTTCAAAGAAAAAGATTAATGTTCTACCAAAAAACACGATTTTAAAAAGAGTTATATGACTTCAATCTAATAGTTGAATTTCAAACTAGAAAACATCAATTTTAAACCGAAAAGATCAATTTTCAACAAGGAAGATTAATTTTGATTAAAAAATACGAATTTTCAATTTAAAAAAATAATTTTTCAACAGAAAAAAAAACATTTTCAAACAAAGAGATGAATTTTTAACTAAAATAATGAATTCTAAAACTGGAATGGTTGAAGTTTCAACAAAAAGGTGAATTTTAAAAAAAGAAAATTAATTTTCTAACAAAAAATGGTGATTTTTTTCAACAAATTACATAAACTTTCAATTAAGTATTTGAGTTTTGAACCACCAAAGATTAATTTTCAACCAAAAAAAGATGAATTTTACATAAAAGATTTAACTCTTTAATCAAGAATTCTAATTTTTAACTACAACGATTAATTTTCAACTAAAAAGATTATCATTAACTGGAATAGTTTATTTTCAAAACAAAAAACTGAATTTTTAAGGAAAATAATTAATTTTCTAACAAAAAGGATAATTTTAAGAAAAATTATATGAATTTTCAATTAATTTGTTGAATTTCGAACAAAAAAATATAATTTTTCAACGACAGAAGTGTTTAACTTTCAAACAAGTGGCTTAAATTAAATCTCAAATAGTTGAATTTTCAACCAAAAAGGTGATTTTTCAAAACAGAAAATTAATTTTCTATAAAAAACAAGAAATTTAGGTTTGAACTAACAAAGACCAATTTTCAACCAAAAAAAGATTAATTTCTCAAAAAAAAAAAGAGTTAACCTTTCAATTAAGTATTCTAATTTTTAACTAAAATGATTATTTTTCAACTAAAAAGATGAATCATTAAAGAAAAAATAATAATTTCTAAGAAAGAAGACGATTTAAACAAAATTATATAAATTTTCGATTAAACAATTAAATTTTAAACTAAAAAAAATATCAACCAGAAAGATAAATTTCTAACGAAGAAAATTAATTTCTACTAAAAAGACGAAATTTTAACTAAAAAATATAATTTAAAAAAAACTAAGATTTTCAAACAAAGCGATGAACTTTCAACTAGAATAGTTGAATTAAAAAAATAATGATTTTCAACTAATATGTAAAAAAAAAAGAATAATGTACTTCTTAGTAAAAAAATGAATTTTCCAATCAAAGAGATAAATTTTAAAAGAAAATGATGCAATATTCAACTATAATAACAGTTACACTTTCAGTTAAAACGAAATTTTTTTCAACCAAAAAAACATTTTAAAACACAAATTTCCAATCAAACTGTTTATTTTAATCATTAAAACAATGAATCTCCAAATAAAATATTTTTAAGAAAAGAGTTTAGCTTTCAATCAAATAAATGTATTGCCAACCGAAAAAATGAATTTTCAACTAAAATGATAAATATTTAACTCGAATACTTTAGTCGTAAACCTTTAAGAACGCATTTTCTTAACAAGAAGATTAACATTCAAAGAAAAATATAATTTTCTACCAAAAAAATCGGATTTTCAACATAAAAAATACATAAATTTCCCATAAAAAAAGACAGATTTTCCTTCACATTGTTAAATTTTGAACTTGAAAAGATCAATTTTCAACTAAAAATGGAACAGTTAATTTCTCAGTTAAAGATATTAATTTTCAACTAAAATTAAAAAATTCCTACAAAAATACAATTTTTCAACAAGTACATAAATTATCAAAAAAACTAACTTAATTTGTAAATGAAAAATATCAATTTTTAACCAAAATATTTGAATTTTTACAAGAAAAATTAATTGATTTCCAATCGGAAATAGATTTTAAATTTAAATAATGAATCTTTAACTAAAGAAATTAATTTTTAACAAAAGAGTTTAACTTTTAACCAAATATTTAAATTTTTATCTAAGAAAGAGTGCTTGCAATGAACATACAACAAAATTTCCAATTATAATTTACAAATATTTTTTCTTTCTTCTAAATCCGAATGATAAGTTTTGTAAAAAATTTCCGTTCCATGTCAAAAATTCCCTATTCCAAATAAAATTATATTTCTTTTCTTTACACTCTTTCTTCTAAAAAAAAACGACTTTTTTTCTAAAATGTCCTGTTCCAAGTCAGGTCAAAATTCTATCTCGTAAAGTATAGAAAAAAGTGTAGAAAATTAGGCTCAAAAAAATCTAATAGCTCTTTTTTTGAATTGATAAAATATATTTTTATCTGGAATAGATAAATTTAGATATATTGATAATAATTTTTTATTTGGAAATTAACTTTTTAACTGAAACTTTATAGTGAATTTAGTTACTCAGATAAATTTTTAGTTGAAAATTCAACTGTTTGAATACAAATTTACATATTTTGTTCGAAAAATCGTCTTTATGGTAGAAAATTAATTTTCTTTGTTAAAACTATGTTTTAGGTTGAAAGTTTAACCATTTATTAAAAAATTAACTATTCACTTTTCAGCTGAAAACTTTTTTTTTTAGTTGTAATTTCAACTATTTAAAATAAAATCATGAACTTTCGAATAAAAAGATTAATCTTAAATAGTTAAATTTTCAACCAAAAAGGTGAATTTTCAAAAACGAAAATTAATTTTCTACAAAAAAAAGACATTTAGGTTTGAACCAACAAAGACCAATTTTCAAACCAAAAAAAAAATTAATTTATCAAAAAAAGAGTTAACCTTTCAATCAAGTATTCTAATTTTTAACTAAAATGATTAGTTTTCAACTAAAAACATGAATCATTAGAGAAAAAAAATAATTTTCTAACAAAGAAGGCGATTAAAAAAAAAATTATATAAATTTTCGAACGAATTATTAAATTTTGAACTAAAAAAAAATTTCAAATTCATATATTTTGTTAGAAAAATCGTATTTTTGGTAGAAAACTAATCTTCTTGGTTAAAACTATGTTTTGGGTCGAAAGCTAACTGTTTAGTAAAAAATAAATTTACTCTGTAAATAATTTAACTATATTATGGCAATTTTTTAATTGAAAATTAAACTTTTCAACAGCAGTTTTAACTTTTCACTTTTCAGCTAAAAACATTTTTATTTAGTTGGAATTTTAACTATTTGGTTAAAAACTAATGTTTTGTGTTAAAAAACGTCTTTTTGGTAGAAAAAAATAATTTCTTTGTTTGAAAATTTATATTTCTGGCTAAAAAATGATCTATTCTGGTGAAAAGATTCCATTTTTTATTTTATAATTATTCTTTCAGAGTTAATAATCAACTATTTGGCTAAAAAGTATCGTATTCTGTGATAAAAAATTTGTTTTTAATGAATCTTTCTTGTTGAAGAGTCATTTTAAAAAAACGCAAATTCTACTTCTTAGTTGAAAGTCGAATTACTTTGAAAAAAATTATTTTTTTGAAAAAACTTAATTTTTTAATTAAAAATACAATGATTCAATTTTTGGTTAAAAATTTACCTTTTTAGTTGAACGTTTAGCTATTTTGTTACAAAATTGAACTGTTCGTTTAAAAAAAACTTTTTTTGTTAAAAATTACTCTATTTTATTTTAAGTTTGTTTTTTCCTTTGTAGAAAATTAATCTTGTCAGTTGAAAATTTATTTTTAGTTGTAATAACAACTATTAAGTTAAAAATTCAAGTATTTTGTTGACAATTCGACGTTTTTCGTTGGGTTTATCAGTTTTTGATGTAAAATTAAAATTGTTTTTTTTTAAATATCAATTATTATGTTTTTCGTTGGGATTTCGCAGAAAATGTATGTACTTTGTTGCAAATTTGGCTTTTTAGATTGATTTTACGGTTTTCGGTAAAAAATTATTATTTGGTTAAAAAATAAATTGTTTTGTTAAAAATTCTACGACTTTAGTAAGAAAAAACACACTTTTTGGTAGATAATTCAACTTTTCTATTTAAAATTTGTCTTCTTAAATTGAAAATACAACTGTTTTGGTAAAAAATGCAACTATTTTGTTTAAAATTGGTCTTTTTTGATTAAAAATTCAACTGTTTTTTATTCAAAATTTAAATCTTTTACAGTTTAAATATCAAATCCATTGTATTTTTCATTAAGAATTCATATTTTTCAGATTAAAATTCATCTTAATTGTAGAATAGTAATATTTCTTGGTGGAAAATAAAATTTCTTGTTAATAATTACACTTTTTTGTTGAAGATGGAACTCTTTTTATTTCAAGTTTAAAAATTTTTTGTTTAAAA
Organism: Druon quercuslanigerum; assembly: GCA_010014905.2. Classification (NCBI taxonomy): domain Eukaryota; kingdom Metazoa; phylum Arthropoda; class Insecta; order Hymenoptera; family Cynipidae; genus Druon; species Druon quercuslanigerum. The sequence goes on from JAAAKG020067581.1 coordinate 6,810, forward strand.
TTTCAGATATTTTGTTAAAAGTTCATTTTTGTAGGATAAGATTTTAACTGATTGATTAAAAATGCAACTATTTTGTTGGAAAAATAATCCTTTTCACTTAAAACTTGAACCATTTGGCTGAAAATTAATTTTTTTTTTTGAAAATTGGACCATTTGGAAAAAATGCATCTATTTTGCTGAAATATCGTCATTTTGGGTAGAAAATTAATCTTCTTGGTTAAAAATTAATCTGTTTTGGTTAAGGGTTCCACAGTTTTTTTCCGGAAATTCGTCTATTTTGGTTCATTCAACTGTTTTTGTTTACCGTTTTCATTATTTCGATAAAAAAAAATATTAACTTGATGGAAATTCTAAAATTTTGTTAAAACCCATCCTTTTTGATAAAAAAATGCAAATATTTTGTTTAAAATTGGTCTTTTTAGATTGAAAATTCAACTGTTTTTTTTTAAATTTATATATTTTACAGTTTAAATATCAACTACTGTATTTTTCATTAATAATTCATATTTTTCAGATTAAAATTCATCTTAATTCTAGAAATAAAATCTTTCTTGATGGAAAATAAACATTCTTGTTAATACTAATAATTAATTATTAATATTAATAATTTTTTTCAACAAAATGCATGAATTTTTAAATAAGAAGATTAATTTCCTATCGAAAGAAACAAGCTCTTAACAAAATAGTTAAGGTTTAAAATAAAACGAAAGGTAAATTTTGTAATAAAAAATGAAATAGTTATATTTGCTGTTAAAAAAAATTAATTTTCAACTTGAATCTTCACAACAACAAAAATTAATTTTAAACTAAATAGTTGAATCCTTAACCAAAATAGATTATAAATTGTTAAACAATCTTTTGCATTTTTAACTAAAAAAGATGAAATTTTCAACAGCAAAAAAAGAGAATTTTCAATTAAAAGGTTGAATTTTCAACCAAACGAGATCAATTTTCAACCAAAAAAGAGAACTTTTTATTAAAAAAATTAAAATTTTCAAAAACCTCTGACTTTTAATGCCTAATGTATGAATTTTCAAACAAAAATTTTCAATCAAGACAGCTAAATTTTCAACTAAATAGTTGCATTTTTAACAAACAAAAAAAAACGAATTTTCTACCAAAAGAGATGAATTTTTTAACAAAAAAGTCGAATGTTTTGGAAAAAATTACTTTTAATTCCGAAATGATTAATTTTCAATAAAACAGTTGAATTGTCAATAAAATAATTAAATTTTGAGCCAAATAATACATTTTTAGCCAAAAAATATGAAGTCAGAACCGAAAATACAATAGTAGACTTTTCAAAAAAGAAAAATTAACTTTGACCCATAAATAGTTGAAATTTCATATTCAGTTTTTAAAAGTTTAAAACTAATAGCATTTAATTCGAAATTTCTAAATTGAAAAGGGGTAAAAGTTCGAATTTTAGTGTAAATTATTGAGCATTTTAATTTAAAAAATTCTTAATTACAGTCTTGATAACTTCAACTGAAAAAATTCATTTTTAAGAGTTCGATTTTTTTAATTTCAATCACTGACTAGCGTGTTTTAAAAAAAATTTCAGTATTTTTCCAGGTTCCAGGACAAAGAAATTGTAGATCTAGTTGAAATAAAAAAGTACCATATGCGAAATTTCACATACGCCCTCAAAATCTGATTTTATGATCAAAAATACGTTTTTTCGTTCATTTTATTTAATATTTCGAAGTTATATACAAATGTTTAACAATATCCTTGAATTTTCAACCAAAAATGATGATTTATTTTTTTTTTTAAAGTGGAATTTTTAAACAAATAGTTGAATTTTTAACTTTAGATTGTATTAGATTTATACTTCAGATGTAGCATTATATTTCGAGTCTTCGGAAATAATTCAGATAATTTTATTCAATTGTCGTTAAGAAAAGAAGAAGAAGAATTTTATTCTTTAAATTCTATAAGAAGTGTATCAGGAAAAAATAAAAAAAATGAACTTACTTGTTTATCCTCTTTTGAATAATTGGCTTTGCAGCTTGGACCCACTGATCTCCAGATGGACAAGGACCCAAATCCATCGGACCTTCTTTTAATCCATCTAATTCATACAAGCGTCCATCGATGGGCAAATAGCTTACGAAATGAAAAACGTCGTCATCCTTCGTTGCCGATTTCGAGTCGAATTCGAACAGAGTTTGTCTAAGAAAAAAATATTATATATACATTTATTCATTGCTTTTTTTTCCTTTTTCTATTTCTATTCTTAAATATTTTAAATTTCATTATGGTCCTTTTATTCACAAAAAAAAATCCCGATCATTTCCCGATTCACAAACATTATTAACGGTCAATGAAATTGAGAAATACGAACCCTAAAGCGACCAATTTTTACATTTCAAATAATAAAAATTGAGCTGCAAATCATTTTAAGAAATTTTAAGCTGGAAATATTAACAATTGAACGATTACATTTTTGTTATTATTCCTGAATAAAAAAATTAATTTGGTCATACGGTCTTAATATAATTTAAAAAAAAAAAAGGGATTCTGATATTAACGAATCATTATCTAGCTAAATATATTTTAAATTATTTAAAACCAGTATCAGGAAAATCGAAAGCGTTTGTGAAAAATAGTTTGGATTTAAAAGAAAAATTCAAAAATATTAATCTCATGTGTATTTTACTAATAACCACACTCTAAATAAATGCTCTTTTTTTAAATAAAGATAAAGATAATAAAGAGAATGTATCTGTAGTTGTTTTTTTTTTTGTTGATAAAATGCAAAGGTTGGAAATCAAAATTCAGGTTTATAACAAAATGCATGGCAATCAAATCATTATTTTGATTTTGAAATAAATAATATTCCAATTTTAATTAAAAAAATTAATACAGATAAAATAAGATTGATTGAATCCATTTTGATTAATAAATACATTAAAATTTCTATTAATTTAAAAACAGAAAGGTTAAATATTAATAAATGGACCAAAGCATTTTATAAAGAATAGTTACTTAAAATTTAAATAAATATAAATTGAGAATTATCAAAATTTAATTTTGGCGGATTTCAAGAATGTAGTTTCTACAAATTTTGAGACCTTATTACGATTTTTGAGGTTTTAATTTCTTTTCAACAGCAATTTTAAATGCTTACTTGTTAATACAGAGATTTGTTGTGCACAATTTGTTAAAAATAAAAAAAAACTTAAATTTTTCACTCTGAAATTGAAAAATTTAACAATTTGTCACTATAGATAATGAATAAATTATTATTGTTATATAGTTTGTTTTTTTTGACAAAATACATCATGATTCGTTAACATCAGAAATCTTGTTTTTATTATATTATTACTGTTTGACCAAATAAATTTTTTTATTGATATACATATACTTAGATTACATTTTTGTTAAAAACTGAACACTTCAGAAATTTAAAGTTGAATTATTTTCATTTTAAATTATTTAAAAACCGATAAAAAGCTTCAAAATTTTATTTCATAGTGTTGAAACATCTACTTGTTTTACATTTATTCATATTTTAAATTATTTTGGAATTTTTCACAACTACTAAACATCTTTTACAATAATTCGAATTCTTTCGATTTTTTTTTCTCTAAAATCCTGCAAAATTAAAAATATTTGCTCAAAATCCTTCAGATTCATTTATGACAATTTTAAAACTCTCTTTTAAAGCCTTTCCAAATTCTTAAAAATCTTATACTTTTTTTTTTAATCTCACACTTTGTTTAAATTATTTGAAATCATTTCGAATTTTAAATTAATTTTGAATTGTTTTTAAACCTTTAAGTCCAAACTTTTGACATGTAAATTACATTTTTTCAAATAGAACAATTAAAATTGTAACGTTCAATGTTTAGTTTTCAATATGCGTATATTTTTTATTTTACATTTCCGAATTGAATTTTTTGATGATAAAAATAATTTGATCAAAGAGTTGATCACTTTTGAAACCTGGTAAAGAAATCTTCGCAAAATCATTAAAATCTTTGATATTTCAAAATGTTTTCAAATCATTGGCAAATGTTTCTAAAATCTTTCAAATTAAAGAAATTTTCTGAAATATTTTGGCATCTTTTAATTCGATTGAATTTTTTTTAAAAATCTTTTGAACTTTTTGGAAGTCGTTGAAATCTTGGTGAAATCTTTAAAATCTTTCAAAATTTTTGTTCATCTACGAAATCTTCAGAAATATTTTTAAATCTTTGACACCTTTGCGAAATCTTAGTGAAACAATTTGAAATATTTGCAAAATTTATTGAAACCTTTAAAATCTTTGAAATTTTCTGAAAAACTTTGAAATGTTTGAAATCTTTCGAAATCTTTTTAAATCTTTAATATCTTTGTGAACTTTTTGCAAAACTTTACAATTTTTACGAATCTTTAAGATGATCAAATTTTTTTTTTGATCTTTAAAAATTCTTTATCCAGAATATTTTTAAATCCTTGAAATCTTAGCAAATATTTTTAAATTTTTGATATATTTGCAAAATCTTAGTGAAATCATTTAAAATCTTTATAACATTATTTGAAAATGTTTCAAACTGCGAAAATATTTTGACATTTTCGAAATATTTTACGAATTCTTTAAAATCTTCCAAAATATTTTCAAATATTCCATATTTTTGCGAAATCTTAGTGGAATTATTTGAAATCTTCGTAAAATCTCTTAATGCCTTCAAAATTTTTACGAATCTTTGAAATGATTTAACAAAATTATTAAAATCTAAAAATGCCTTAACATTTCCCGAAATATTTTTAAATCTTTGACATCTTTAAAATTTTTTATTGATATCATTTGAAATCTTTATAACATTTTTTGAAAATCTTTTAAATTTAAAAAATATTTTGAAATTTTCTAAATATTTTACGAATTCATTAAAATCTACCAAAATATTTTAAGATTCACAAAATCTTCCAAAATATTTTCAAATCTTCCCTTTTTATTTCGAAATCTTAGTGAAATTATTTGAAATTTTTGTAAAGCCCTTGAAATTTTCCGAACAATTTGGTAATTTTTGAAAATATGTTTCAAAATATTTTAAAATTTTTGCGAAATGTAATTTGAAATCTTTGTAAAATCTCTAAAGGCCTTCAAAAATTTTTACGAATCTTTGAAATGATTTAACAAAATTATTAAAATCTTTACAAATTCTTTAACATTTTCCGAAATATTTTGAAATCTTTTAAAACCTTTGAGCAATCTTTAAAATAATCCAAAATATTTTAAAGTCTGAAATTTTCCGAAAAATGTGGAAATCTGCGAAATCTCAATCTTTTAAATATTTGGAATCTTCTAAGTCATTGTGAAATATTTTAAATCATTGTATGATTATTAAAATCCTTGAAATCTTTGTGAAATTCTTTGAAATCTTCCGCAATTTTTACATTTTCTTAAAAATCATTGGCAATTTTGAAATCGGTGAATTCTTTAGAATCTTCCAAAATATTTAATTGAAATCTTTAAAATCTTCCAAGATATGTTAAAATCTTTGACATCGTTGTGAAATCTTTGTGAAATATTACCGAAATTTTAGTTAAATAATTTGAAATAACTGTAAAATCTTTGAATTTTTCGGAGAAATTTTGAAATGATTGAATCCTTGCGAAATCTTCTTAAATCTTTGATATCTTTGTAAAATCTTAGTAAAATCTTTTAGAATTTTTGAAATATTTTAAATACTTTTGAAATCACTTCTTGTGAATTCTTTATAAATTTTTGTAAATTATTTAAGAGGTTTGATATCTTCTTAAATTTTTTCAAATCATTGAAACCTTTTTAAATCTATCATTTTAATGTTTGAAATATTTGTGAATTATTTGTGAAATCCTTTAAAATCTTTGAGAAAGCTTAGAAATCTTCCGAAATATTTTAAAAACTTAGAAGCGTTTGTGAAATATTTGAAATCTTTGTAAAATATTTCGAAATGTTTTAAAATGGTTTGAAATCTCGTACAATCTATGTGAAATAATCTTGAAATTTATGCGAAAGCTTTGTAATTTCTGTGAAATAGTTTTATATCTTGTAAAGTTTTGTAAAATCTTTCAAAAATTTGTGAAATATTACAAATTTGTGTGAAATATTTTGAAATAATTTTTAAACCTTTAAAATATTGTGCGAATTTTTAAAAATCTTTGTAAAATCTTTGAAATATTTCTGAAATGTTTAAAATCATTGAAATTTTTTAAAATCTTCAGAACCTTTGTGAATTGTTTGAAAATTATTGTCAAACTTCAACTGATTATTTAAAAAAGTGTTAAAATCACACTTGGACAGATTTTTTTCTCAACAAATTTGTAAAATTCTCGAGAAAAAAAAATAAATTCACTGTCATTTCCAGGTCTCATAAAATTCCCGGCAATTGTCTATCAATGAAAAATAAAAAAAAGCATAAAAAAATCTTTTACAAACGGAATAAGTCTATTTCAAATCAAAATTTATAATTTATTTACTTATTTCAATTTAAAAATGGACTTTTCTACAATAAAAAAATAAATTTTCAATCCAAAAGGATGAATTTTTAACAAAGCAGTTGAATTTTCGACCAAAAAAATGATTCTCTAATAAAACCGATTCATTTTTAAACAAATAATTAATTTTTTCAAATTGTTAAATTTTCATCTTACGAAGGAAAATTTTCAAAAACGCTTGAATTTTTTACAAGAGAGTTTAATGTTTAAAGAAAAAAATAGTTTTTAATCCAAAAGGACGAATTTTGACAAATATGTAGCAAAATATTTGAATTTTCAACAAAATAGTATAATTTTTAACTAAATACTGGAAATTTCTACCTGCAAAGATGAATGTTTAACACAAATTTTAAAACAAAAGATATTAAATTTCAACCAAAATGAGTTAAATTTTCAATACGAAAAGCTGAATTGTCAACAAAAAGATGATTTTGTAACGAAAAATATACTAATTGGTATTTTATACAAATCAAAGAAATCTCAACAAAATAGGTATATTTTTAACAAAATAGTTGTTTTTTTGACCATGAAAATAAATTCTGCAACAAAACGAGAATTTTCAGCCAAAAAAATTAATTATCTACAAAAAAAGACAATTTTTCTCAAAGAAAATTATATAAATTTTCAAACAATATTTCTACCTAGAAAGATGAATTTTCAACCAAAATAGTCCAATTTTCAACACGAAAACTTGAATTTTCAACAAAAAGACAAAGAAAGCTGAAAAAAATTATCATATTTTTATCAGAGTTAAATTTTTAACTAAATATATAAGCTTTCAATAAAATAGTTGATTTTTAAATTAAATAATGAAAATTAAAACCACGAAAATAATTTCTAAAACAAAAGGAAGATATTTCATACAACAAAATTAATTTTCTACAACAGAAAAAAACAAATAAAAAAAAATATGAATTTTTAAATAAAAAAATATAAATTTGCACTAAAAAAATAAAATTTCAACATAACAGTTCTATTTTCAACTAAAGAGAAGAATTAGATACAAACCAGTTACATTTTTGACCCAAAAGACACGACTTTTCAACAAAATATTTGAATTTTCAGAGACAGATTAATTTTTAACAAAATATTGGAAATTTCTACCTAGAGAGATGAATTTTCCACCAAAAAGGCATGATTTTTTAAAACAAAATATTCGAATTTTCAACAAAACTGTTTACTCTCAATCTCAACAAAATAATCAAATTTTCAACCGAAGAGTTCAGTTTTTAACCAAAAAATGGTCCCATTTTCAACAAAAGGAAGAATTCTTAATGAAAAATATAATAGTTGAAAATAGTTCATACAAAAAAAAAAATCTCAACAAAAGAACTAAATTTTTAACATAACAGTAGATTTTTAACACTTTTGATCTGTAAAAAATCCCCCTTTTTTAAATAAAAAACGTGATTTCTAAATAAATAGTTCAATTTCCAAATAAAATAGATAAATTTGCACTTTAAAAAATGAATTAAAATAATTACATTTTTAACCAAAGAGATGAATTTTCAAAAAGTTTCAACCAAAAATAGAAAAATTATTTTTTTGGGTAAAAAAAATTAATTTGAAATTAAAAATAATACGGATATTCAACAAAAAAAATAAATTTTTAACGAAAGAAATGAATATTCAATCAATAAAATAAATGAAAAAAAAATGGTTAAACTTTTACACAAGTAGTGAAACTTTCAGTTAAAAAGGATTTTTCAAAAAAAAAGTTTTCAGCTAAACGGATGAATCCTCAATAAAAAAATAGTGCTGAAAATCTTACTCAAATTTCAACTAATTCTAATCAATAAAAGCTCGTTAGACTACTTTCAATATATTAACAACAAAAAAAGTATTAGATTTAGAAAAAAATGTCACTAAAATGTTGTTAAAGTTGATAAGCATCAGAAAACATTTTTATAAGAAATCTATTGGCTTTGAACCATATAAGCAATTTAAAAATCTATTAATAATACAATTTTAAATATTCTTTTTTAAACATTTTTGAAACAATGATAAATAATTAGTACTTTTGAATTGAAGGCGTCTTAAATTTAAAAAAAATAGATCGATTTTGAACAATTTAATTAAAACAAAGAGTTTGAACTGTATAATTTCTAAGTCAATTTAATAATTTTTTGTAATTTTTAATAATTTATTTTGAATTGAACAAGTTACGAATTTTCGAAATTGGATTATTTAAAATTAAAAGGAATTTAACTTGTATTATTTATAATAAAAAGCCTTCATAATTAAATAATTAAAAATTCAAAACTTTTGAATTCTGACAAAACTTTAAAAATAAATATAATTTTAAATGGAAAATATTAAAAATGAATAATTTCTACTCCGGGAAGTTAAAACTTAAACGAATGTGAAATTAAAACCTAGGAAAGGGAAAAATTAAAAATTCAGCGTGCAAGATGAAAATTCAGAACTCTACTAAATTAAAACTTAATGAATTAACCAGCTTTCCTTTCAAGGCGTCAAAAATTCGAGATTTTTAGAATTTCGCATTCAAGACCACAATTTTAAATTAAAATTATAGAAATTCTAAAGACGACAAATATATTAATAATTATCATATTTCATGTAGTATCAAATGACATTTAAAACGACTGGATCGAATTTTTTTTATACTAAAAAATGTAATTTCTGAGAAATATCGAGAATTTTTAATGTAAAATTCTTCTAAACAATTCAAAAATTATATTCTTTCTAATGTGAAACTTTGAAAAATGTGTAAAATGCTTAAACTATTAAAATATATACAACATATAATTATCTTTTGCTTGACATACCTTGAAAAAGAGTTGTGAACTTGTCGAATGACGTCCGAGTTACTCAAAGCGAGACCACGCATATTAGCATCGAAACTCTGACAGAAATTTTTAAATTCCTCTAAATTTGGACCCAAAGAAACATCCTGGTGCTTGCAATTTAAAAGAACACTAACTATCGCCTGTGTTGCACAAGCATTATTTATAACCTGAAAAAAATATCAGTTAGAACAAATTACCAAGCAAAAAAACAGACCAAAAAAACAAACAAACAGTCTTCCACTCAATACTAGTCGCAGCAATTAAGGGCTGATAAAAAAATAAGAGTGTTAACCTGTTTTGCAAAAAATATTTTATCAAGTCGGCTGTCCTGCACGAGCGTTCCGAGTGGTTCATCGTCATGGACCCATTTGAACAGGAAAATTAGGCCGTGAACGGGTCTACAAAAATATGGTAAATATTTACCAATCAAACAGATATTATTATTATTATTATTCAAAACATGTATTTTTCAACTTACAAATAATATAGTTCATTTAAATTGACCTGTTAAATTGTTTCAGGTAACAAAAAAGAAGAAACATCCAGAAAAATAAATTATGTGAAAGTAATTCGAATTATTACTTATTTTCAAAGTTATTTCATTATTTCGCATTTCCTAAGGTAGACCGGGACAAGAGCAATAAACTGGGACTTGACATAAAAAGAAAATGCATTCATTCAACGTCTTATTAATTTTTTTTATACAGCTGTCTTGCCCCCATCTGCTTTATAACATTTTTTATAATGTCATAAAAATTCTTATTTATCACGTATTATATTACTTACTTGAGATTTTCAAACTGATCTTCATCCAAACTCCACAATTCTTCCACTTGTACTCCTTGAACACCTAAAGATACCAAAAATATTTGATAAATATTATGAATGTTCCAAGGCTTCCAGAGGTACACATAACCTCAAACTTTAATAACCATTACTGAAGATATTTACCAAATTCTTTAATTAATTCTGTAAATACGCCAGGATCACTTTCGATGAGACACCAATTAAGAGTAGAATCTGCCATAATCTTAGGAAAACTTGACTATGTACAATATGTAATTAGAATTAAATGTGACGTTCAAACTTTACACAAACCTACAAATTCTGCTTTGACATGACTTTTTGCAATTAATGTCCTTCTAACCAAAGATGTAACAAGACTAGATACGACCATGATCCAAAAAACCATGGTCTCGTCACGCGCAACTAAAAAAAAGTCAACCAATCGAATGGCCCGTAGGGATTCGTACAGCGTCCTCCATATTGAAAGAGACGTGAAGCGGGAAGCATAAGCGTGTTCAAAGCTGCATGTGAGAATTCAGCAAAAACTCGGTAAGAGTCTTATAAAGAATTGTATAAAGCTGAAATGACAATAAGGAACATGCCAATTAAATCTATAA